>PVJS01025723.1:0-27616 GCA_004027185.1 Glis glis
TGGAATTACTATCATAAACAATGTGTACATGTGAGAATATACCAACGTCATTCTCGGTACTTCATATGGGTGGGGGGAGGCGGGGGGACACTAAGAGCTGTGTGCATGTATGTTAACATCAAATTGATATTCACTGTGATGTGAGACTACAATGCACCAATAAAAGCATGTTTAAAAAAATACACAAAGCTATAGTAACCAGAACACCACGGTAATGGCAAAAGAATGTCCTTTGGAGAAAGAAGTCTCTTCATTGAATAGCGTTAAACTGGATATTCATACGCAGAAGAATGAAAGCAGGCCCCCTCTCTCTCATATTAACCAAAAACTTAACTGTAACTCCAAACCATGAAACTACTAGAAGAAAATACAGGGAAAAAAGGTTCAGGACATAGTCGGAAGCAAGACTTTTTGGATATAACCCCAAAAGCCCAGGCAACAAAAGAAAAAATTGACAAATGGGATCACATCAAAATAAAAGGCTCTGTACAGCAAAAGAATCAATACAGTGAAGAGACAAACTAAAGAAAAGGAAAACATATTTGCAAACTATTCATCTGATATAAGATTAATATCCATTGTGTATAGAGGTATTTAAACAACTCAACAGAATAAAAAACAAACCACTTTAAAAACAGGCACATGAGCCAGGTGTGGTGGCACACGCCTATAATCCCAGTACTTGGGAGGCTGAGACAGGAGGATCACTGAGGCTGAGACACTGAAGGAAGCTTCAGTGTCTTAGTGAGATCCCCTCAGCAACTTACTGAGACCCTGTTTCAAAATGAAAAATAAAATAGGACTGGGGGTATAACTCAGAGGTAGAATATCCCTGGATTCAATCCCCAGTACCGAGAGAGAGAGAGAGATGACCTGAATAAACATTTCTCAAATGAGGATATACAGCCAGGTGTGGTGGCACGCACCTGTAATCTCCATACTTGGGAGGCTGAGACAGGAGGATCACAGGTTGGAAGTCAGCCCCAGCAAGTAGTGAAATTCTCAGCAACCTCACAAGACCCTGTTTCAAAACAAAAATTTTTTAAAATAGGGCTGGGGATGTAACTCGGAGGCAGAATGCCCCTGGATTCAATCCCCAGCACCACAAAAGAATCCAAAGATATACAAATTAACCAAGAAGTATACAGAAAAATGCTCAGCCCCACCCATCACCTGGAAAATGCTTATCAGAAACACAACCACAATAAAAAGATTGCCTTGCTCCAGTTAGAGTGGCTGGTGTCAAAAAGACCAAACGTAACAAATGCTATAGAGTATGTGGAGAAAGGGGAACTTTGATACACTGTCAGGAATATAAATTAGTATAGCCATTCTGTAAGACAGTATGAGATTCCTTAAACCAGAAATAGAATTACCATATGACAGCAATCCTACTTCTTGATATAGAGCCAAAGGAATTGAAATAAACACGAAAAAGAGATGTCCCCTCACATGTTTATTGTGGCAATAGTCACAATAGCCAAGATATAGAATCAACCTAGGTGTCCATCAGTGAATGAACGGATGAAGAAAATATAGTATATATGCACAATGAATTGTGTTTTTTTGGCGGTACTGGGGATTGAAACCAGGGGCATTCTACCTCTGAGCTACACCCTCAGCCCTATTTTTTTATTCTTTATTTTGAAACAGGGTCTCAGTAAGTTGCAGAGGGCCTCACTAAGTAGCTGAGGCTGGCCACGAACCCGGATCCTCCCATGATCACAATGAAATATTATTTAGCCATAAAAATAATGAGATTCTGCCGTTTGCAACAACCTGGATGGAAGCAGAGGGCATTGTGCTAAGCGAAATGAATCAGGCACAGAAAAACAAAACGGCATATTCTCGCTTACATGTGGAAGCTGAAAAGTTGCTGTCAAGGAAGTAGAGCGCAGAATCCTGGTCTACTTGATACTGAAATGGCTGCAGGGGAGGGAGGATGGTTTACAGGGACAGCGGTACAGTTGGATAGGAATAACTTCTCACCTTCTGTGGCACAATAGGATAACTGTGTTTGACAACAGTTACTTGAGTCTTTCAAAATAGCTGGTAAAGAGAATTTTGCACGTTCCCAAGACAAAGCACAGATATGTCTGAAGACAAAAAGGCCCATGTGCTGACCTGATCATTGCACACTGTATACATGTATTAAAATGTCACACTGTACCCCATAAATATTCACAATTACTGTGTGTCGATTAAAAATATTTTCTTGTTTTTAAAAAAAAAAATGATTGACCTGGGCCATGGAAAGGGGCAGCTCCACTTCCGGGAGAACAGCTGGGACCAATGTTTGCTATCAGTACGGTCCACACCCAAGAGCTAAGGAGAGAACCGTCTGTGGGTCTTTGGCCAAGTGATGTGTTTACACACCACACCTCTGGATGACACCAGTGACAATGGCTTATACTTTCAATGTCCTTCCCTAGATTTGCAAGCATTGTTGTCCTGACTCTAAAACAAAGAGACTCCGGAAATATTCTGTCCCACACCTGAAGATGTCAAGGTTGAACCAACCAACCCTTATATAACTAAGGCGCTGACAAGTACTGTTGGTCGTGGCATTTGCTATTGCTAATATTATCCTCACATCACCTTGTGGCCCAGGAGGAACTCCCCTCCACACTTCCCTCCTCTTCCTCCCTTCATTCCAAATTCTCAAATCTACCTTGTTCAGGGAAATAACCTTCAAGGATTAGTCACATATCTGATTCTATTCTCCAAAATCAAGACTCCCGGGCAACAGAGAACCTGTCTGTTTCTCATCGTTAGTCCATAATCTTGCCCATCGCAGGCCTTTATAATTCATGTAGCAGTCCTTATTTCACATTAAAATGTTTTCAACTCAGCCTTGAAATCATTCTGATCCACAGAGGACTTTGTAGCTGAACATCCT
Source organism: Glis glis (assembly GCA_004027185.1). Classification (NCBI taxonomy): domain Eukaryota; kingdom Metazoa; phylum Chordata; class Mammalia; order Rodentia; family Gliridae; genus Glis; species Glis glis. The sequence continues at coordinate 2,900 of PVJS01025723.1, forward strand.
CCTGCTGCGTCTCTCTCCCCACCGCCCACACACGCCACTGCGCCAGCTCTAAATCACCCCCACACGCCCTGCTCTTGTACCTGCCAACATCAGCCACTGTCGTAATGCAGCCAGCAGCTGTTTATTTACAATTAGATCTGCCGGCTGGAAAGCAAACATTCTACGTTACCGAATCAATCAATGTTGCAGGGAGAGGGGGGAAAAAAACCAGGTACGGCGTGAAATGGAGGACAGGAACATTACATTATATTGCAGCTGTCCTTGTCCAATGCCATTAGATGTTCTCAGCACTGAGAATTAATATAACTCTGGTCTGCAATCAGCTGTCTTCTAGTTGCGGATTCAACCTCGAAGAAATACGGCCCACTCGAGGTAAAGAACGGGCTTCTGAAGCCCTGTAGCCTTCACCTCATGACATGAACAAGTCTACCCTGAAGGATGGTTCTCTACACAGAATCAGAGTTCCTACCCTACATAATGTTTAAAATTTTTATTTTCTCTCTTTTTTTCAAATAGTGAATTCAAGTAGCCATTAGAGCTAAACCACACATGTCAATATTAGGATTTCAAAACACCATACTACCATATATATCACATGTATGGAGATTTATGTATTTGGAGGCACACTCGTTTTTAGAAATCATATATGATGATTAACACCTCTTCATAAAGTGGGCCTTTATAAGTTATCCTCAGCTGGGCGTGGTGGCGCACGCTTGTAATCCCAGTACTTGGGAGGCTGAGACAGGAGGATCCAGGTTCGCGGCCAGCCTCAGCTACTTAGTGAGGCCCTCTACAACTTAGTGAGACCCTGTTTCCAAATAAAGAATAAAAATAGGGCTGGGGGTGTAGCTCAGAGGTAAAATGACCCTGGGTTCAATCCCCAGTTCCGAAAAAAAAATACTCCTCCAATTTTTTTGGAGGGTTACTAGGGATTGAACCCAGGAGCATTCTACTTCCTAGCTACATTCCCAGTCCTTTTAATTTTTATTTTGAAACAGGGTCTCACTAAGTTGTTGAGGGTCTCACTACGTTGCTGAGGCTGGTCTCGAAGCTGCAATCCTCCTGTCTCAGTAGTCAAGTACTGGGATTACAGCGTGCACCACCATGCCCAGCAATCCTGTAATTTTTGACTTACATATTTGCTGATGCTCACGACCTTGACTTGACTGTTAACACGCACCTCAAGTTAAAACATATTTGTCACAGAGCACAGGGGTACACACCTGTAGTCCTAGCTACTTCAGAGCTGACAGAGGAGGATCACAGAGTCAAGGCCAACCTGGGCAACTTAGTGAGACCCTGTCTCAAAATAAAAATAAAAATGGCTGGGGATGTAGGTCAGTAGTAGAGCACCCTCGGTTCAATCCCTAGTGCCCCAAGAAAAATAAAAATGCCTAGTTCATTCCTCAAGACTGATGAAGCAAAACAACAACAGTTTAGTAGGAACACAGCGGCAAAGATCTAACAGCGTGGCCTGGCCTCAATAACTCATGTTCGAGTTGGTATGACACTTTATGAGCGTTGTTTGGGTTTTCCTCTAATTTTTTTAAGTGATTGATGAGAGCCTTGATGGGGAAGGAAGGGCTAATTACAAAATCAGAGAGCCACCAGGCATGAGATCAGAGATCATTTTAGCCCACAAGGACTTCCTCTAAGTGCACTCATACCTGCCAACGCCCTCTAACACTCTCTGAAATTCGACTTCGAGGAAACCCTGGCCCTTCGTCCTCTGGCCCCGATGCACCATGAACTCGAAGGCTTCCCCCCTCTGCGCACTGGCTCCCGCTCGGAGACTATTGCACTTAGTGTCAACTGAGGAACCAATGTCACAGCCTCTGACAGCTTATTGGCAATGTCTAGCCAGGCTGCTGCAGACCCCTCTGCCTTCATTAGTACATACACTGCCAGTCCACAGAAACACTAAAACCTGGAGCGCTTAAGGAAACAGAAAAAGAAAACGACAGGCTTTGGAAGAATAAATGAAACACTCCCAGCCAACGAGCAGGATTGGCCATTAGTGGTCCCAAAACCTTCCTCTGGAGCTTCCCATCTTAATATTCCAGTTTTGTTTTCAACCTAGGCTCAGAATCTACCCCTTTCACCTACTACCCCAACCCCAAGGAGAATAAATCTACTTTAATACTACCTGGATCACCTAACAATCCCAAGTAGCCTTATCAACAGAGTTTCCTGGAGTACATGGGAGAGGCGTGGTTTAAAATTATAAGCATATATGCCACTGAAACTTAGGTCTTGTATCATATTTTTTCTTTTAAGACTCTTTAAGAAATATTACCTAAACATATGGCTTGCTCAGTGTTTAATTGCAAGTTTTCATTCTTGGACTTTGAAAACAGGATTAAACGTTAGTATTCATGTGAATCAGACTAAGTGGGATTCAATTTTTACAACTCTGCTATACTTAGCCTTTGGATTTAGAAGTAAAAATAAAGTATCTCTGACTTTCTGCTATGAAGTTGATTGTGTCATTGAAAACTTTTAGTATTAATCTTTTTCTAATAAAATTATTGACTCTGAAAAAAAAATAAAATTATACGCAAATGCTAGGAGACAGTTACAGTGGTGATGTGTGTAGGTGATCTGAGAGTCAGACCCTGCAGGACCTCTACCGGCAGCCAGGGATGAGGTCTGGAACCTACAGGAAGTCACTGGTAATTGGCAGAGGGGTTCCAGGACAGGGGAGGGGGGGACTCCCCTGGAAACAGTGTAGAGTGTGGGGAAGTCATTTGCTTTGCTGTCCCCAAGACCAGGTGAGAACATTGTGGGTTTAGAGATGAAGGCTTTTCTTCGCAACAGCTCAGCAGATACAAATAAACTCCATACGACCTACTCGAAGTTGTTGTGTGATTAGAGTTTCTTCCATTCTTATCATTTTGGTCCTGGAAGAATCCCTCTTTTCTCACCCACCTGATATACTCATCCCCATCCCTCATGACATCCAAATAACATTATTTTGATTATTTGGTTGAATGCGACATGAATGAATTCTGGGTAACTTTGGCAAAAAAAAAAAGTCTTTGGGAAGGAAATGGGTAATCCATCAAATAAGAGGGTAAGATGAGCAGCCAGGTAAAAGGTCAGATGAAAATCGGGTAATGCTGGGAAAATGATGGGCAACCTATTCAGACCACCAACAGGATGAGTCAAAGCCACAAATTCTTAGGTGGGGTTACGTGCTTACCCTTAGGAAGAGTAGGGCTGAGCCCGCTCAGTGACCCTTCCCATGGAGTGGGGAAGGGGGAGGTCACAACGCTAGCAGCAGCAGATGGCCCGCTGCATGACCGTCCACCACAGTTACAGATGACGTGTATGTAAAGCAACGGGATGAAGCTCTGAGAAACTGCAGGCCGGGCTCGGCTCTAAAAAGTGCAAGTCCAGCCGGGCGTGGTGGCACACGCTTGTAATCCCAGTACTTGGGAGGCAGAGACCGTAGGATCCAGGTTCGCGGCCAGCCTCAGTTACTTAGTGAGGCCCTCCGCAACTTAGTGAGACCCGGTTTCAAAATAAAGGATAAAAAATAGGGCCAGGGGTGTAGCTCGGAGGTAGAATGCCCCTGGGTTCAATACCCAGTACCGCAAAAAAAAAAAAGTACAAGTCCATGCAACTGCTCTTTATTTCACGGCTAAGCACATCCCCTCCACCACCTGCATCTGGTGCATTTTATTGCTTCCTTCAACAGAGACTTCTCATTTCAGTACCTCACTTTCACATTGAACATTCACCAGGCTTCAATCCCTGCGCTGGTCTGACTTTGAGGCCTTCCAACATTCATAGGTTGAAAACCAATCCCCAGTGTAGATTTAAAGAAAGGGTTTTTTGGAGATGATTAAATTATGAAGACAGGACTCTTGTGAATTCTATTAATACCCTTTTTAAAAAGACCCAAGAGACCGAGCATGATGGTGCATACCTGTAATCCCAGGACTTGGGAGACTGGGACAGGAGAATTGCAATTTTGAGGCTAGCCTTAGCAACTTAGTGAGACCCTGTTTCAAAATAAAAAATAAAAAGGGCTAGGGGTATATCTCAGAGGTAGAATGCCCCTGGGTTCAATTCCCAGTACCAAAACAACAACAACAATAATAATAATAATGAATTTTAAAAGGTCCAAGGGACCTTGTTTGCCTGTTCCACTATGTGGGGACACAGATAGGTCAGTAGTCTGCGACCCAGAAGACTACCACATGAGAACCTGAACATGCTGGCACCCTTATCTTGGGATTCCCAGCTTCCAGAACTCACAGAAATAAACTTGTCTATAAGCTGTTGAGTTTAAAGAAGCCCAAATGGACTAAAACAATCCAACTCTTGCTCTTTCAGTAATTCCGATTAATTCTGTTTATCAAAAGAAAAAGATAAAGGTACAAGAAAGGTCCCCCCCAAAAAGACATTCTCAACCCTATCAGTGCTGCCCAGTAGAATTTCTGGGGTGGTGGGAATGCTCTGTATCTCGGCTGTCCAATATGGTAGCCACTCGTCACATATAACTAGTGCAACTGAGGAACTGAATTGTATTTTATTTCAGTTGAATATAAACTTAAGTAGTCATACCTGGGTAGGAGCTACCATATTGGCAATTCCAGAAGAGATAACGATACCCAAGAAATCCCCTGTTCTGTTTAATTGGGATCTCAATGCCTTCCACATTCCCCAGCACTCCAGAGTTCCATAAACAGGGAGCGTTGAAAGCCAAACTAACAAATATCTTTCCACAAATATCAGCAACTCTGTCCCAGTTTCAAAAATGTGACTAATAAAGTACTTTGTCACCGATTTTATCAAGGCACCCAAATTTTCACCCATCCCCAAGCAAATCCACAAAGCCCCAGGAAGTCGTGGGCTCAACGCGGGCTCTCGGCAGGTATGTGACCTTGGACAAATCCAGTTCTTCTTTTCTTCAAAAGGAAAGAATGAGACCAGAAGCTCTTGGGTCTCTTTTCCAACTCTAATGCCACATTTTTATTTTTCTCCCATGAAGATCTAGAAGCTATAAGACAAGGATTACACATGCAAATGGCTACCAAGTCCAGGCTGACAAATAAGCGAAACCTTCCATGGAGGGCCTGGAGCAAGCAGGCACACACACACCCGGCCAGTCATGCACCTGGAAGGGTAACTCATTGTCTCGGAGTTCTGATGGTCAGAGACCTTAGACTTTGTGCTTGTGTTATCACTGGCATCGAAAGCCACTTGTGAGAAAATCTCTGTGAGCCAAGCACAACTCCCCCATGGGCAGGGTGTGACAGACCACTTGAGACAGAGTGTAGGTGCTCCGTCCCTTCAAATGACCTTCTCCCCGCCCCCACCTCCATCACAGAGTTTTTAATGGACTTGTTTAAAGTAGGATCCACACTCCCTTGTTGTTCTCAGCTTAAGTTTGTATTCATAAATTCCCCCTCTGAGCTCCAAACAGGACTCACATTCAAATGCCAACTGTTCCATCAAGCCATGAACACCACCATGATGTGAATGAAGATGGTTTCGTATTGAAGGTAAGCAACAGATGCCCCATCTCTTATTTATTATTCGTGATGCTATGAAGGGAATTCAAGAATAAAAGGATTCAAATCTCCTGTGAGTCATTGAAATTTTCTCTTTGTGGAAAATTGATTCAACTGAGTCTCAGATAAAACTGAAAATAAATAATGCTTAGAGAACCCTAGCCTTTCTCTGAAGCATTGTCAACGCCACAAATCTTACTGCAGTAAGAGAGTAAAACCACCAGGTGGCAGCATTGCATAACTAAATCAGCTCAGACCTTGAATTTGACATATGCTTGTAAAAAAAAAATGTCTTGGCCCAATGTCAAATCAATTTACATGCTTTCTAGGTTTTTGAGCCGATTTCTTTATAATTTTCAATTATTCATATTATTTCCAATTTGTTTTCATCTTGATTTAAGCCATTCGCCCTGAAATAAACCATACGTGTTTAAAATGTTTATAGGTACCAACAATGTTCAGAGTCAGCGTTAAATGGAATGCAATTACTTGAGAATTTTTAATGGACTTGTTTAAAGTAGGATCCTTGATTATTAACCTGTTTGTGTTATAGGCTCCTGAGAATAACAAATTCTGCCTTTTGTAAGAAAAAACCCAGATGGTAAGATTTGTGTCCTGTAATCCCAGAACAACCTAGGTAAGCAAAAAATCCCTTTTAAAATATAGGAATTGGGTTGGGGGTATCGTTCAGTGGTAGAGCACTTGCCTGGTATGCACAAGACCCTGGGTTTGATCCCCGGCCCTACAAGAAAATAAAATACAGTACCTGCACCTCTGCATTCTGGAAATGCCACCTAAATTCAGATCTCAACTATAGTGCTTAACAAACTGGTCCCCAGATAACTAGGAACAGGTCTCTTCTCCTATCCCCTCTTTCACTAACTCACACATCAAATTCATTTCAGTCCACTATGGGAAATTTGAAACAGAATGTATTTTGCCACTAAAAATACATTGACACACACACGTATATCCATAATGCCATCTTCTACCTAAAAATTAAAATTCCTCATTATCAAATATCCAGAAAGAGTTATAATTTTAATAGTCTCATAAATATTGTCAGTACCTTCCTGCTGCTGTATCGAAATACCTTAGACTGGGTAGATTACAGAAACCAGGAATAATTTCTCACGAATCTGGGGGCTGAGAAGTCCAAGATGAGGCAGCAGACAGTTCTGTCTGGTGAGGGCCACTCTCTTTCAAGATGGCGGAGGGGCAAAGAACGCCCTCATACCTCTTAGGTAAGGGTATCAGTCCCATCTGAGATGGCTCCAATCTCATGGCTCAATCTCCTAAAAGCCCCCCCTTAATACCACTGCATTGGCAAATAAGTCTCAATATGTGAATTGGAGGAAAACCTTTAGAATTAGGCACCAACCCCCCAAAATTCATGTCCTTATCACACACAAAACACATTAATTCTATCCCAATAGTTTCTAAAGTCTTAATTTGCCGGGCATGGTGGCACACGCTTGTAATCCCAGTACTTGGGAGGCTGAGACAGGAGGATCTGGGTTCGGGGCCAGACTCAGCTACTTAGTGAGGCCTCCGCAACTTAGTAAGACCCTGTTTCAAAATAAAGAATAAAAAATAGGGCTGGGGGTATAGCATGGAGGTAGAATGCCCCTGGGTTCAATCCCCGGTACCAAAAAAAAAGTCTTAATTCATTCGAGTAGCAATTTAGAGTCTCAAATCCCTCCAGAGTCTCATGTAAATATCATCTATCAAACTTTGCAATTACTACTTGGGCATAGGACCAACTCCGCAGCATATAGGCAACTAGTAGAGACTTCCTCAATAAGGCCCCAAAAGTTCAGGAGATAAAACTGAGAATCAATAGGTAGGATGGCATCAAATTTAAAAGTTTCTGCACAGCAAAGGAAATCATTGAGAGTCTGGAGAGAGAGCCTACAGAATGGGAGAGAATCTTTGCCAGCTACTCCGCTGATAGAGAATATCTAGAATATATAAAGAACTTAAAAACTTAACACTAAAAAAAACGTAACCCAATCAAAAAATGGACAATTGAACTGAACACACACTTCTCGAAAGAAGAAATACAAATGGTTAAGAAATATGTGAAAAACTATCAGCACTGTTAACCTTCTCTCCTTTCATACAACACTGAAAAATTATCAGCACTGTTAGCGATCAGGGAGATGCAAATCAAAACTACACTGAGAGTCCATCTAACTCCAGTTGGAATGGCAATCAAGGACACAAACAAGCTGGGCGTGGTGGTGCACGCTTGTAATCCCAGTACTTGGGAGGCTGAGACCGGAGGATCCAGGTTCGCGGGCAGCCTCAGCTACTTAGTGAGGCCCTCCACAACTTAGTGAGACCCTGTTTCAAAATAAAGAATAAAAAATAGGGCTGGGGGTGTAGCTCAGAGGTAGAATGCCCCTGGGTTCAATCCCTAGTACCGCAAAAAAAAAAAAGAACACAAATAATAAATGTTGGCAAGGGCATAAGGGCGTGGAGAAATAGGAACTCTAATACACTGTTGGTGGGACTCCAAATTAGTACAGTTGCTATGGAGATCAGTATGAAGGTTCCTCAAAAGATTAGGAATGAAACCATCACATACTCCAGCTATACTACTTCTCAGTATCTTTCCAAAAGAATTAACGTCGGAACACTATAGATTCATGCATACCTATGTTTATAGCAGCACAGTTCACAACAGCCAAATTATGGAACCAACCTAGGTGTCCATCAGCAGATGAATAGATAATGAAAATGTGGCATATATACAAAATGGAATTTTACTCAGTCATAAAGAAGAAAATTATGCAGGAAAAATAGATGGAACTAAAGAACATTATGCTAAGCGAGATCAGCCAGTCTCAGAAAGTCAAGGGGCAAATGCATTCTCTCCTATGTGGAAGCTGGAGAGAAAATAGGAAACAAAAGGAATTTTAGTCATCAAGGAGTGACCAGTAGAATAGTGGAAGGGAATTGGGAAAGGGGATGGGTAGAAGAAAAGGAAAAATTGATTAAAGAAACAGTTAAAATTATGCTGTGCCCATGTATGACGGTGTCACTACCAATCTCACTATTATGTACAGAGAAGGGGGAGTAGTAGGACCTGAACGGAAGCACACCAAGACCTGTGTGCGTGTGTTTGTATCACTTTGCATATCATTATGATGTTTAATTACAATGCACCAATGAAAGTATATATATGTATACTGATATATATAAGTATATATACGTATATGTATATATGTATGTGTATGTATATATATGTGTATATATGTATGTGTGTGTGTGTATATATATATATATATGATCACCTGTGGCTGAGATGCATTTCTTTCTTTCTTTGAACCTAAGAAACTGTGATAGTTAATCTAGGTTGTCAACTTGACCTGATCATGACACACCCAAGATTATGTGATTTTGGGTGTGTAACAGCAGATTAAAGAGAAAGCCCTGCCCTGAATGTAGGCAGCAGGATTCTGATAGGTGCGGACTTAGATAAAGAGGGAGAAGCCACGTAGAGCGCATGCGACTCTTTCCGAGGAAAGCGCATCTGCTCTCGCCTGAGATTGTCGGCCGCCGGCTTCGCCTTTCTCTGAAGAGCTCGATCTTCTCGGCCTCCAGCTCTTGGAACTGAAACTTCACCGTTTCTCCGAAGAGCTTCCTGATCTTCACGTCTTGGACTGGGACTGAATTAGTGGTTGCTCCGATCCTAAGACTCCAGCTCTTAGACCGGTCGACCAGCTACTGGTTCCTCTGACTCTCCACGTGCAGTCAGAACCTGGGACTACATTGCTTCAAACTGTAAGCCCATCTGATAAATCCCTTTTTCAAATATACTCATTCTGTGTATTCTGTTAATCTAGAGAACCCTGTCCAATACAGAAACCAAACAAGTTGCCGGGCGTGGTGGCGCATGCTTGTAATCCCAGTACTTGGGAGGCTGAGACCGGAGGATTGCAGGTTCGCGGCCAGCCTCAGCTACTTAGTGAGGCCCTCCGCAACTTAGTGAGACCCTGTTTCAAAATAAAGAATAAAAAATAGGGCTGGGGGTGGAGTTTGGAGGTAGAATGCCCCTGAGTTCAATCCCCAGTACCGCAAAAAAAAAAAAAATAAAGAAAAGAAATCAAAATAGTTCTATGCTTCCAAAACACAATGGTGGGACAACCGTAGGATAAACATTCCCATTTTAAAAGGAGAAATAGGGGAAAAGGTAAGTCCAAAATTCAATGGGACGAATAACATTAATTCTTGAGGCCTGAGAATCACCTACTTTGACCCCCATGTCCCACCTTCTGGGCCCAGTGGCCCTAGACAGCCCCCGGCCCAGGACTTGGCTGGGCACAGGGTAGGCAGCAGCTCTCAGGGTGGGAGCTGGATGCCCCGACACCACCGAGACCCGAGATGCCTGTGGGTCACTCTCCCCTGGTCCTGACGGACAGCACCTGGCTTCCTCCCAGCCTCGGCCATGTCCCTCTCAGGGAGCCCTCGGCCAGCCCGTGGCCATTCTCCCCCGAACTCACTTGGTATGTTCAGCCTGAGAATTTTCCAAATCTAGGTTTTGCTTCCCTTTGGGTTATAAATTTGTCTTTAATTCATTTGTCTCTTCTTGCATTTTACTACAAGCGATCAAGAGAAGCCATGCAGCACACTGATCACCTTGCTTAGAGATTTTGCCCGCCAAATGCTCTTGTTACTTGCTCTTAAATTCTTTCCACCGAGTAGTCTTCTGAGCCCTCCCAGGATCGCTCTTCATGCGGCACTCTGGGCAGAGCAGGCTTTTCCCAGCAGGCGCTGCAAAGCCATCCCAGCCTCTACCTACTCCAGGCTAAGGGCACGTCCAGATTTCAGATATCTGCACCCCACTTCTTGGTACCCCTCCTTTCCACTCCTATTGCTATAGCCACATACTCAGGTAATTTATAAAGAACAGGAGTTAATGTTCTCACGGTTTGGGGTGGGGGGGAGGGGCTGGGAAGTCCATGATCGAGGCAGCAGCACCTTGAGTATCTGATAAGGTCTGCACCCTGCTTCCAAGATGGCGCCTCCTGCTGCATCCTGTGGCAGAAGGACAACAGCTCCCTTTCACCTTCTTTTTTAAGGAATTGAACCCAGGGTTTTGTGCGTGCCAGGCACGCCCTCTACCACTGAGCTACATCCCCAGCCCATCCTTGCGTATATATATATATATATATTTTTTTTTTTTTTTTTGCGGTACCGGGGATTGAACTCAGGGGCATTCTACCTCCAAGCTGCACCCCCAGCCCTATTTTTTATCCTTTATTTTGAAACAGGGTCTCACCAAGTTGAGGAGGGCCTCACTAAGTAGCTGAGGCTGACGGATCCTCCAGTCTCAGCCTCCCAAGTACTGGGATTACAAGCATGTGCCACCACGCCTGGCTCCTTGCATTTTTTAAATAAGGGCACTATAATCTTTCATGCCGGCTCCACCCTCATGATGTAATTACCTCCTGAAGTCCCTGCTTCTTAATGCTGTCACGTTGGTGATTGAGCTTTAACATAAGCCCTTGGGAGGGACACATTTAGACCATAACATATGTCCTCCATTCTACTATTGAGAGGGGTCGCACTGTGTTGTCCGAGCTGGTCTCACACTGTGGGTTCAAGTGATCCTCCTGCCTCAGCCTCCTGAGTAACTGGAGTTACAGGTGTGTGCCAGCATGCCCAACATCAATTATTTAAAAAGTAAAGAAACCAAAACAATTTTCAGAGCCGGGAGTTGTGGTGCACACCTGTAATCCCAGTACTTGAGAGACTGAGACAGGAGGATCATAGGTTCAAGGCCAGCTTCAGCAACTTAGCAAGACCTTGTTTCAAAATAAAAAATAAAATTGCTGGGGGTATAGCTCAGAGGTAGAACATCTGTGGGTTCCATTCCCAGTTTAAAAAGAGAAAATTTTTTATCATTATCTTGTACTCTTCCTGCCCCTCCCCCTGACACCTTTCCACTGGGTTGAAGTCTTGCATTTGGCTGCAGGACCCATCCTTGGAGGAGCAGCACTGAAGCCAGTGAGCTGAGGGTTTTGATGTCAGCTGTTGTTCCTGCAGGCTCACTCCCAAGACAAACCTTCCCAAGGCGGAGAGCGGGTCCCCCTCATCTCCCTTGTTAGAGGAGGTTTAAAAGCAAATTCCTGGCACTTCTGTAAAGCCAATTTCACCCCTGATTTCAGCCGTCATGATTTCAAAAACAATAAAGTCAATTCCCAGAGCACCCCAACACAAGATCTGTAATATTTTAATTGTAAAGAAAAAGCTTATCTCTCCTTTTGCGTTCCTATCTTCATGTAATGAAATAAGAAGCCGATAGACTGTACTGGGTCTTTTGGCTCCCTAGGGATCCCTGCCTGCCCGGCGAGGCCTTAGAGAACCTCAAGTTATGGACATTTTCCCCACCAACAGAAGGGACCTTAATCTCTCTTCTCTACCAATGTTCACTTAGCAGGTGTGTTTGTTCATTTGTTGTTTTATTTTGTATTGTTTTGTTTCCTCCCGACAAGACCTGTGGGGAATCTATCCAACATCTAAAAAAACAAAGAAAGAAAGAAATCACACCCAGGAAGACCCCGAGGCAAGGTACGAGGCTCGCAACGTTTACTGGTGGGTGATGAAATCAGGGCGAACATTCTGCAGAGCAATTTGGTAATCTTCCTAAAGGCACAAGATCTTACTTTTAGGAAATAATTATGACTCCACCAGTAACATGGCTGAAAGGACATTCATTGCAATGTGTATAGTACTGAAAAACAATAACACTGCCAACATCGGTAGTTTAAGCATGTACAGCCATTAGACAATGTGATGCGCAGCCTTTATATGGACTTGGAAAAGGTTAGTGATAGGGTTAAAATGCCTTTGATATGTTCAGTGGAAAAGGCAGATTCTAAAAAGAGCATGCTATTTTGATAATATATCCTGGAATGATATATACCAAATGGTTAATAATGATGTCTCTGGGATACAGTGTCATGATTGATTTTTTCTTTCTTCCTTTGATTCATATTTTTTTCTCTGTTTTTCTTTTTTCAGTACTAGGGATTGAACCCAGGGGTATTCTACCTCTGAGCTACACCCCCAGCCCTTTTAATTTTTTATATTGAAACACAGTCTCGCTAAGTTGCTGAGACTAGCCTCAAACCTGTGATCCTCCTGTCTCAGCCTCCCAAGTAGTGAGATTACAGGCATGTGCCACCACACCCAGCTTCACCTATATTTTTCTATAATAAGTAGATATTGCTGTGTAATTAAAAAAAAGTATCAGTTTTAGATACAAATATACTGAGGATCCTTGTTCATTAAGGTCAATGGCCAAGACAGACAAATTTGGAAAACTAGGGAGGTATGAACCTATGTAAATGGACATCAGCAATAAAACTGAGCTGGGCATGGTGGCGCATGCCTATAATCCTAGTACTTGGGAGGCTGAGACGGGAGGATTGCAGGTTTGAGGCCAGCCTCAGCCATTTAACAAGGCCCTCAGCAACCTGGTGAGATCCTGTTTCAAAATAAGAAAGTGAGCCGGATGTGGTGGCGCACACTTGGAATCCTGGTACTTGGGAGGCTGAGATCAGAAGATACGGGTTTGCGGCCAGCCTCAGCTACTTAGTGAGGCCCTCCGCAACTTAGTGAGACCCTGCTTCAAAAATAAAGAATAAAAAATAGGGCTGGGGGTGTAACTCGGAGGTAGAATGCCCCTGGGTTCAATCCCCGGTACCGCAAAAAAAAAAAAAAGAAAGTAAGTAAATTAGAGCTGAAGGTGTTGCTCAGAGGGAGAGTACCCCTGGGTTCAATCCCCAGTACCACAAAAATAAATGAATGATTGAATGAATGAATAAATAAATAAAACCAAAACCAATGCAATGCCTATTTCAGCAAAGAAATTTCCAAAGTAGAGACCAGTCTCGGGAAAGCCACAGTGGCGTGACTAAGCCCTGTCAGAGACCAGAAATGCTGCAGGTAACCAGGTAAGGGAGGTGACAGCCAATACCGACACCCACCCAAGGCCCTTATTTATTGCTTCTACCGTAGCGATACTTGAAATATGTAAACCTCTTTACATAAAGCTGATAAGTCCAAATCTCTATAGCTTTAAAGGGGCTCCCAAAGATTACAGACTGTGAGAAAGAACATTTTTATTTGAAACTGCACGTCCCTGCCCTGTTCCAGAGAAAACTGTCGCGTGTGTGGCAGAGAAAATCCAGCCCCCAGCTGGGTGGGAACATGAAAGCTGACTCTGGCTCTTCTATCAACTGTGCTCATCCAGAGACTTTGTTTCATGTGAGACTATTTGAACTTGTTCCTTTGGAAGTCTGAGCGCATGTAACTCAGACACGTGTTAAAATCTCAGCACCGGTTTCTTGGATTTGCGACCCTCGATTGATTTTCTTCTGTGGTCTGTGTTTCGAGGCTTGTCTGCCTTTCCACGGTGAGCTGAAGGATCCCAGGCTCCGGCCCAGAGCAGAACTCTACGGGGATGATCCACAAATCCCGAACTCTTTTCTGGAAAGTTTTCACCTCATCACTTATGTGCCTTAAAGTCTGTCCCAGGTGAGAACATTAACTGTGACCAAAAACTCAGGGTCAAAGATGTGAGTACAGTCAGTCATCTGGCTTATATTTTGAGCCCCTATGTTGCTAAGTGGAAAGATACCCAGGTTTTAGTTCATTTGGAATCCCTTTCTTTTCGGTGGTTATATCTAAGTTTTGAGGGTTTACACAAAGCCCAGGTCTTGAGAGGTGGGCCCTAGGGTTCTCGTGGAAACATCCACGCGGCTATTTCCCAGTCTATGCCCAGCTGCCCTAGCAGCCGAGAGGACCTAGCCCTGTGTGTTGAGGAACCCCTCTGGCAAGCCCTAATAAAGGAGTCAGATCTGGAAGTGCTGGAAGTTAGTTCACCAACCTTTGTAGCAAAGGTATTTTCCTCAAACCAAATACTGAGTGACCTGCCCAAATCTGAATTCAGTGACTGAGCCGGTCTCTGCCCCAGGAAAAAAATTCAAAAATCATTCCATGTTCTACTTTCTGTCATTTTTCTCATCCCATAGTTTTCTAGGTCTTTTTGTAACAAAGAAGCTATTTATAGCTCATCTTTATTCAACTCTTAAATCCTCTCATTTTTTTTACTTCTCAGTAATTCTCAATTACCCTGAAGTGTAATTAATTTATAATAGCACGGACTTCTCGAACTTTAGGTCACACTGATATATATATATATAACCTTCCCAAACGGATGGATAGCCCAAACGTTTTTGTGCCTCCTTCCTCCTGTCAAACACACTGTAGAAGGGGCACGATAAATATAGGCCATTTTGTATTTTCCTTGTACTGGGGCAGGAGAGCATTTCATTAACAGCATGAATTCTAGACCCTTGACACTGGATTGTATGCCAGCTCTGCCACTATTAACAGGGCGACCTTGAACACATCTCTTGGGTGCTCTATGCCCTGGTTTCTTCATCTGTAGAGTGAGGTGATAATAGTACCTGTCACACAGGTAAGATTAGACGAAGATTACATGATATAATGCATCTTAAGTGACACCATGTATATTAAAACACATAGAAAGCTATGTAGCGAATAAACCATTTTTTTTTAGGTACCGGTGATTGAACCCAGGGGCTTTCTACCTCCGAGCTACACCCCAGCCCTATTTTTATCCTTTATTTGTTTTGAAACCGGGTCTCACGAAGTTGCAGAGGGCCTCACTAAGTAGCTGAGGCTGGCCGCGAACCCGGATCCTCCGATCTCCACCTCCCAAGTACTGGGATTACAAGCGTGCGCCACCACGCCTGGCTGATAAGCCATTTTTAATATATCCATCCAATCAGGTCGCAAAACAGGTCATCCTAAGCGAATGGTTTCTCCCGTGACTCTACAAGAGAATTACACGCTCGTGTGGTTTCTTTTGTCATTTCACAAAATACTGGCAAATGACTCACAACTAGACCATCAAAGTGCTATAGACACAAAAACAGGGCAAACATAAGCTTTCATACTTCATTAAAATAGGAGTATGATTCAAATTCCTTATTACTACACCAAGCAAACCTCTATTTCTGTGGGTGATTAAGACTTCAGTTACGCCATCCTCACTAGAGGGTAATGCCCACTATGCCTTCCCCTAAGAGCGTCTAAACATAAAAGAACCACACAGAAAAAACATCAAGTAATTGCATGTGCCCTCACTTAATAGCGTACCTTCCAAGGGCAATCCTTATATTTTATAAAGGGCTTAGCAGGTTTATGAGCAGAGTTTATCTTTTTGATGAAGATTATAACTTGCAAGATCTATTCTTTGCAAGACTTATAACATGCAAGATATATAACTTGCAAGATACATTCCTTTGATATTCGGGATACTCTTTCAGAATTGCAAGATGCGATGTTGATTTTTTGTGGGTTCCTCTGTGCACGTGCAGGTATGTGATCTCCTGTGAAAAGTCACCAATCAGAGCTAAGCAAGGGCTCCTTAGCCAGGTATGTGTGTGTGCATTGATTTAAAATCCTTCCCAAGCTAACCCTCCCTGTCGCGAAGAGGCCTTCTTAGCCCTGAGCATGTCATCCATCATCTTTAACCTCTGTTGGAAAAAAAAAAAAAGAGCTAGCTATTCACCTCTCTCTAAAGATCAAATCCACTGTGTTCAAGACAAACTGCTTCCTTCTTAGAGGTTTAAAAAATTATTTACTTCTGAGTCCTAATGAAGATATATTACTTGAAAAGCCACAGAACAGAGGTCCCAGATACCGCTTTTGAGTGAATCCCAAGAAAGGTCAGGAAGGTTGCAGCATCAGAGGTTTCGGCTACCTTGCATCAATCCCTTCAAGTGTTCCTCCGAGCTCTGTGCAGTCTGTGCTAAGCAGCAGCCTTGGCGGTCAAGGGCGAACCGTCCGCTGGAGGCCACTTGTGTCTGACACAGCAGCAGAACGATCAGATGGACTTTCAGGGGGATAATTTGGCACTCCTTTCATACAATGTGTTCAGATACAAAGACCAAAATGGCAGCAGGAAATGCTTTTGACAAAGGATGCAACAAGTCTCCTTTACTCAGGCCCTGGGAAGGCAACGAGCTGAGGGTATCCGACCAGACAAGGAGAGATTGTCAGAGGGACACATCAAGGCTAGAACTCGAACCTCCACTCAATCAAGCTCAGACGCCACTTTGAAGGACAGACGCTAGGTCCCGCTTTTCTCCAGACCCGCAGAGTAGTATATGGCTCAGTCAGAGGCCTTCGCAGCATCTTTATGGAAAAGCGAGGAGGAAATGAGACGTGGAGCTCAGACATTTTCAAAAGACCGCTCAGCAAGACAGTGGCAGACGGGGAAACATTTCCTGATGGATGGCTCCATTTCATCTTCAACACGAGCATTGACCCTGGGCGCCCAACTACTAGATAACCACGGCACACAAACTTCTTTTTGAGAAAACCTGCTGGAAATTGAATGTGGAAAAACCAAGTATCATCTTCGGAAGGGTCTTTACTGGCCTCAGGATACCCCTGGCCACGCTTGTCTTTGATTCTGGGAAGCACAGGTTCTGGTCCAGGGCGTTTCAAATCTAGCTCTATGAAATCTCTCTAGGAAGCGCTGGGAAGTGAAGAAAGGCAGAGGAACCCTGGTGATCCAGAAATCTTCTAGGCCGAGCTGCTTAAAGGGCCCATGGTTTATATGCATGCATACACACACACACACACACACACACACACACACACACATCCTAAGCTAACTCTACATGTCTTTAAAAATAAAGAAATAAAGCCAGGCGTGGTGGCGCACACTTGTAATCCCAGTACTTGGGAGGCTGAGACCAGAGGATCCAGGTTTGCGGCCAGCCTCAGCTACTTAGTGAGTCCTCCGCAACTTAGCAAGACCTTGTCTCAAAATAAAGAATAAAAAATAGGGCTGGGTGTGGAGCTCGGAGGTAGAATGCCCCTGGGTTCAATCCCCAGTACTGCAAAAAAAAAATAAATAAATAAAAATAAAAATAAATAAAAAATAAATAGAAGCACAAGCCGGGCGTGGTGGCGCACGCTTGTAATCCCAGTACTTTGGGAGGTGGAGACCGGAGGATACGGGTTCGCGGCCAGCCTCAGCTCTCTCTCAAAACACAAAAAAACAACTAGAGGAAAGTATAGGTAAAAGAATGAGTGGTGAAAACCAAGATCGTGTCCTGGTAACTAGAAGGTACTTACAAGAGGCGGCTCCTGTAAGTCCGTGCGAGCCCAGGGTGGGCTTTGTTGATTGGCTAAGCCTCATTTTCTTCAAACAGTGAAATAACCGATGGCAGTATGTTATGTCATCCTGCGAACTGATCTGAGTGATTCTTTACCTTTTCTTCTTTTTTCAGTTATGAACTCTTCAATCTTTCCTTGGCTACCTCTTCAAACTCCAGCCCTTTTAGTGAGTTTTATCCTGAATTAGTAACATCAGTTTGGTCCCAGCAATTGCACGTAAATTGTATTACCCAGAAGTATCTATTCAATCTCATGTCTATGACCAATATTGTTTTGTGAAATTGGATATACTTCGATATGTAAATATATATTCTTTTAAGGAAATATTTCCTTAAATACGGGTTAATTTAAGGAAAGAATACTTGAAGTAATAAGACTGTTAGTCCCCTTCCTATACTAGTGCAGTTGAACCAGATGATATAAGGAATTGTATAGTAGCTAGGGTCCTCAAAAAAATTCAGACCATCACCACCTTGGGAGAACATCTTTACACTCTGGCAATAGGAATCAGTTTGAAAAGCATTCAGAGATAAGCTATAACACACACTAGAAACCATTCCCCTGCCTTCTCTTCTTGGTTTAATATTTCCACATGCTGGCCAGGTGTGGTGGCACATGTCCGTAATCCCAGTACCTGGGAGGTTGAGACAAGAGGATGGCAAGTTCAAGGCCAGCCTCAGCAACTTAGCGAGACCCTGTCTCAAAACAAAAATTTTAAAAGGTCTGGGGGGTGTAACTGGGAGGTAGAATGCTCCTGGGTTCTATCCCCAGTGCCACACACACACACACACACACATACACACACAGAAATAATACTTCCATATTCTGTTTTAATATATTTTCTATTTCTATTTGCTACCTTTCAATCCTTCTTTATACTCCTCATAGTTCTGAATATTCTTCTCAAATCTTGAAATGCAAGACTATCCACTAGGTTTCAATAAGGGTATGAATATGAAAAACAACATTTTTCAGTGTTCCTACATAATATGTTCTTTACTGGACATCTAAGTTGCTTTTCCCCCAAATTGCCCAAAAGCCTATGAGCAAGTAAATATTACAGCTAACACTTTAGCCTGTTATATATTCTCTCAGTCTTTTTTCTATGTAGATGAATAGATATGAAATATCATTTCTCATGTTTTTGTAAGGTTTTTTTTTTTTTCCAGTGCTGGGGCTTGAAACTTAATACATGCTAGGTAAGTGCTCTACCATTGAGCTACATCCTCAACCCTGATTTTGTAAGTTGTTTTCCAGTAATCTTTCAGACATTTTTCTGCATCATTAAAATAGGTCAACATTGGTGCTTTTATGTTCCTCCACCGTATGCATGCTATTTAAATCCAGGAAGAATTCTACATTTCAAGAAGTTGGTCATCCTTAGTCTAGTTCAGCATGTTGAGCACCCCCATGGTTCCCCAAATGGTCTCCTTGCCTCCTTGCTCCTGTATAATCCACTGTCCACGTGGTTGCTGACCCTACCTTCCTAAAACACAGGGAGGAGCATGCTACTCTCCTTTTTCTAATCCTTCTACTGCTCTTCAGGATAAAATCCAAGTTTCTTCCCAAGGCTTGCAAGACCAGGCGTTAGCCCGTTTCCAACTCCAGTCCCAGCCTCGCGTCTCCCCGGGCCTGATGCCCGGGCTTCTCACCACCTCTGCCCGCTCTGTGGAAATCCAAGTCTCTGTACCTCTACTCGTGCTTTGCCTCCACCCTAGGATGACTTTCCCCACCACATCTACCTCGTAAATTCATACTCAGCTTTTTTTTTTTTTTTTGGTGGTACCGGGGATTGACCCCAGGGGCATTCTACCTTCGAGCTACAACCCCAGCCCCTATCTTTAATTCTTTATTTTGAAATAGGGTTTCACTAAGTTGCGGAGGGCCTCACTAAGTAGTTGAGACTGGGTGCGAACCCAGATCCTCCGGTCTCAGCCTCCAAAGTCCTGGGATTACAAGCGTGCGCCACCACGCCCAGCGCCTACTCAGCTTTTAAAAACCCTTCTCTTCTTTGTCCTTCCCTGACACAGTACAGTGAGTCACTCTTTTTTCTAAGTATAAGTCCATTTCCATATTTTTATACATTGGTACTTTCTACAGTTTTTAATGTGCATATTTATCTCCCACAATCCTGAGAGCCCCCTTTTTTTTTTTGCGGTACTGGGGATTGAACCCAGGGGCGTTCTACCTCCGTGCTACACCCCCGGCCCTATTTTTTTATACTTTATTTTGAAACCGGGTCTCACGAAGTTGCGGAGGGCCTAAGTAGAGAGAGAGACAGACAGACAGAGAGAGAGAGAGCTGAGGCTGGCCACGAACCCGGATCCTCTGGTCTCTGCCTCCCAAGTACTGGGATTACAAGCGTGCGCCACCACGCCCAGCCCCTTCTCTTTGATTCATCTTTTCATCACTTGTGTTTTGCACAGTAAATGCCACCCAGTAAGTATTTGTGGAGGTAAAAAATCCCTCAAGCTGGGAGCCAGGATTACATTACAACATGGCTCAGGCATTTGGTTCAGTTTAAACTCTGTTCCAAGGTTGAGCTCCACCTCCACCCATCACAGCAGTGTCTCTGCTTTTTCAACTTCTGCCACATTATTAATCTACCTTTCCTCCTGTGACTTCCAGGATGAAGGTAGTGTCCAGATGTGCAAGGGGTAGAATCTTAGGGACAGTGTCACTGACACTAGTTCAACTCTTCCTACTGGTAGGAGGGAATTGGGATTTCAGGAATTGTGTCCAACATCCCACCACAGTCCCCCAACCCTGACACCAGCAGCAACTGTGAGAACCATCAGTTCTGTTATGGAAAATGACACCTGCCAAATTAGCCTGTTGAGCAAAGAAATCCATCAACTATTTCAAACCCAACAACATAAATGTGAATTTTGGAGAAGGTAAAATATTTCATTAATTTTACCAGTCTATATTTTTTTTTCATTTTCCTCCCCCTTCTAAGAGGTTTTCTGCCAAAAACCTTTCCTTAAGAAATACCAAATGAAAGCAAGGCATAGTGGCACATTCCTGTAATCCCAGTACTTGAGAGGCTGAGACAGGAGGATCGTAGGTTCAAGGACAGCCTCAGCAAGTAGTGAGATTCTCATTAACCTAGAGAGACCCTGTTTCAAAATAAAAATAAAATAGGGCTGAGGGTGTAGCTCGATGGTAGAATGCCCCTGGGTTCAATCCCCAGTACCAAAAAAAAAAAAAAGAGCTGTCTTATAAAGGTACACCCAGAACTGAGTCAGCCATCTTGGCTCAAAGATAATAAAACAACCTTCTGAAAGGTTTTGATTGAGGCAATCTTGGCAGCAAAGCCTTTCTTTTCCTGCCTCTCCAGCTCTGTCCTAGGAGCCTCAATCGATCTAAAGATAACACACCAAGCCAGGCATGGTGGCATTGGCCTGTAATCCCAGTACTTGGGAGGCTAAGACAGAAGGGAAGCAGGTCAGCCTCAGCACCTAGCGAGACCCTGTTTCAAAATAAAAACCAAAATGGGCTGGAGTAGTATAGCTCGGAGGTAGAATGCCCCTGGGTTCAATCCCCGGCACCAAAAAAATAAACATGAAAACAGCACCCCCTGTTGGGAATCAGGCTACGCCACCGCTTCCCACACATGCTATTTTACTTGACCAGGCAATCCCTCACGTGAAAACACCATCAGGACACTGCTTCTGCCTCTTGAACACCACCTCGTTATTGAGAGCCCTCTCGTTGCTTTATATTTCCTCCACAGTGAGCTGTCGCCCTGAAAAGTTCCGTTACTATTGCTACTAAGCTAACATTTCACAGTTAAGATACTAACGCTTATTAGTGCTTCATAAAACCGCCAGCATTTAAAACAAACTTCTATGATGAAGATGCTATTAGAACTATTACAAAATGGCCCCAAAAATATTGATGTCATTCTGAGAATATCAATGTAAATATCCTTTTCTTCCCCCTAAAAAAAAAGTTCACAAAAACACTATAGCTAGCTTTATAAAACAACTCATTTAAAGTACACTTTGGCCGGGCGTGGTGGCGCATGCTTGTAATCCCTGTACTTTGGGAGGCAGAGACAGGAGGATCCAGGTTCGCGGCCAGCCTCAGCTCTCTCTCTCTCTCTCTCTCTCTCTCTACTTAGTGAGGCCCTCCGCAACTTTGTGAGACCCGGTTTCAAAATAAAGTATAAAAAATAGAGCCGGGGGTGTAGCTCGGAGGTAGAACACCCCTGGGTTCAATCCCCGGTACCACACACACAAAAAAAAAGGTCGGGAGCCGGGCATGGTGGCGCACACTTGTAATCCCAGTACTTGGGAGGCTGACACTGGAGGATCCGGGTTTGCAGCCAGCCTCAGCTACCTAGTGAGGCCCTCTGCAACTTAGTGAGACCCTATTTCAAAATAAAGAATAAAAACTAGGGCTGGGGGTGTAGCTCGGAGGTAAAAATGCCCCTGGGTTCAATCCCCAGCACTGAAAAAAAAAAAACACCGTGTCAGGAAGAACAACAGGGATTTTGGAATATTAACCAGAGATTAGTTAAGAGATAGACGGAATGGTCTGTCAGGCATGAGCAGTTTGTATTCTAGTTATAAAACCAAATTCACATATAAAAGGACACCCAAAACATTCATTGAACCTAAAAGTTCATTGGCAACCAAGACGTCCTGTAGTGTCAGCCACTCCCCAAAGAAATTGGATCTCTTACCCACCACATGGAACTAAGTCGACCTTGGACTGACCGCTTGGATCAATAGAATGAGGTAGAAACCACATTGTGCAACTCCTGAGCCTCGGCTTCAAGAACCCCTGTACCTTTGCGTGCATTTGCTCCTCTCTCTCCTTCTCTCCCTCTCTCATTGGGAGACCCTGAGCTAGCCTGCTCAAGGCGGTCCTATACAGCACACTGCTCACAGCCCTCACCAGCCC
The DNA here is from genome assembly GCA_004027185.1 of Glis glis. Lineage (NCBI taxonomy): Eukaryota > Metazoa > Chordata > Mammalia > Rodentia > Gliridae > Glis > Glis glis. Next base: position 25,570 of record PVJS01025723.1, read on the forward strand.
CCAGATAACAAGCAGTTGAGCCCACCCCAAATAGAAGCAGCTGTAGAACTGCCTGAGCCCAGCTCAACTTCATTAAAAAAAAATTATTAATTTAAGCCACTAAACCTGGGGGAGGTTTGTCAATGCATCAAGAGATAAATGACAGGCACCCAGTCTATCTCACTGGCTACCAAGCACACTGGCTCAATAAGGAAAATGGGCTACCAGGGTTTGCTCTCAAGACCCCAGTGTTAAGTTTCTATGGCACTGCTCTGCCTAGTTTGGGGCCCAACTTCTTTCTCATCAGAACTACACTTGATTCCTGGTATCTGCCCCTGCCCCCACTTCCTTCACATGCCCATCTAACCTTGATGTTTGCAAAGTAGCTCGGACCCTAATTAAAATTCTCCTGGCCACCATTCTTCCCCTCAAACCCAATTCCACCAGCCAGATAAAATCCCATACTGAGCCCAGTACTCATCTCCCTTCATGAGCCCTGCCTGGTGCAGCAGGCATGAGAATATTTACCCGTTGACCCCAGACCAAGGATTGTTACCAAAAGTGTTAACCTCCCCTGTACTTCCAAGTAGGGTGTCGGAAAGCTCCCAGCTACTGACAGCTCCTGACAGCACGCAGGGCAGGAGAAGAGCCCGTGGGCATCAGGTGAAGCACCTCCAGGGAGCCCCTCTCAACTGGACTTGAGTGCAAGCCTGCCCAGAAGGGCCCAGGACAAGCCCAGCTAGCACCAGAGGGCGGGCCCAGCGTGTGGGGACCACTGTGCCTGCTGCGCTGGGTCTTAGGTCACAGACAGAGGCCTCTTGAAAGGTGTCCTGGGAGGTGCCCGGGATCTTAGAGACTCTGAGGTGTTACAAAAATCCTGCGTCTCCATGAATTGTTAGATACTCATAGTGCTATCTGAGTTAAGTTTATCTGTGACCTGAGTTAGCCTGCCACAAAACCAGAACCACCTCTACAGCCACCTGTTGTTATTTTGTAAAAAACAAAGCAGCCTCCATACCCCAAGTGATTAAAACTATTATTGGGAGAAATCGGCACCCCTGCCTCTTGATCAGATGCTGAGAACAGAAACATCGCTTCCGTGGTCTTGACTAAACACATGACCTGAATGAAATCGAGAGGAAACATCAGAAATCCCAAACTGAGACATTCTAAGAAATAATTTTCCAGCATTTTTCAAGAAAGTCAGATTTATTGACAAAAAAAGACTAAGGAATTATTATAGATGGAGGAGACTTTATACGTAAAATCCTGGGTTGAACCACAAACCAGAAAAACATGTTAGTGGAACAGAATGCTTGAATAAGATCTGTAAGTTAGGTAATACTATATTGATATTGTTTTTCTGATTTTGATAGTTGTACTCTGATTATGTAAGGTGTTATTTGGGGAATTGGGATGGAAGATACAGGAATTTTTTTATACATTTGCAACTTTTTGCAAGTCTAAAATAACTTTAAAGTCTTCAAAATGAAGGGGTTTTTGTTGTTGTTGTTGTTTTGCTGTACTAGGGATTGACCGGAGGGGCATTCCACCTCCAAGCTACACTCCCAGCCCTATTTTTTTATTCTTTATTTTGAAACAGTGTCTAAGTTGCAGAGGGCTTCACTAAGTAGCTGAGGCTGGTCGCGAAACTGCGATCCTCCTGTCTCAGCCTCCCAAGTACTAGTATTACAAGCGTGCACCATCACACCTGGCTTGAAGTTTTTAAAAGTTGTTAACGTCAGTAGGATGGAAGATGAGCAATTAGAGGAAGACCCTTGAAATTAGACAAGCAACACCTGCCAAGTTTTATTGGCTATTGGCTAATAGAGCAGTGATTTGCAACACTGGTTTAGAGCAACTCCACTACACGCAATTAACACTCATCTTCATTTTGATTTATGTTATAAAAATCCTTAGAAAATTCAAAGTAGCGTAGCCAGGCATGGTGGCGCACGCTTGTAATCCCAGTACTTTGGGAGGCGGAAACCGGAGGATCCAGGTTCGCAGCCAGCCTCAGCTCTTTCTCTCTCTCCCTGTCTCTCTCTCTCTCTCTCTCTCTCTCTCT
>PVJS01025724.1:0-27619 GCA_004027185.1 Glis glis
TTTAATGTGTGTGTGTGTGTGTGTGTGTGTGTGTGTGTGTGTGTATATATATATATAGTTGGAAAAGTCACCTAGAAAGAGTTCACTGATTAACCCAGCCTGGCTTGACTCTTCTGTTATTACCATCACCATAAACCCATTTTGTCCTCTCTTCCCAGATGTGGAATGCTTATAAAAACTTAAATATAGTATGTAATTTATAATATAGTCACATAGTATATAATATAATTATATAACAATAAGACCATAATTATAATTATGTTATATAAGAATGTAATTATATTGTTAATATAATAATACATAAGCTCTAGATTATGATTTCCCATCTATTTTAATGCATCTATGTCAATTTCATTGAAATAGTTGCAGAATTGAAAACTTGGGACTTAATGGGTTAATAAACATTTTTTTGTGAAGTACCTCATATTATAGATGAAATATAGAGCATTTTTTAAGTAAATGTCCCAGTAAAAATAAATCTATGAAAAATACAAATAAGCTTGTACAAATCCAATTTCTGTTTGGCTTTGCAAACTGTAGTTTGAGGGTCATTTTTTAAGCTAGACTCAATAAGAAAGAAAAAAATAAGCATCATAGCACTTGTTAACTTTATTTTAATATCTGTAAGTGATGTCCAGTATAAAGAATAAATCAAAAGGACATTACTTATTAGAAACAAAAATTGCATTATTTAATGCAGGGTTCCTATGGAAACAGTACAGTGCTATTTATTTATTTATTTTGATCAAACAATTTTATTGAGGAGCTTCTGGGGAAAGGGATGAGGAGGACAGTGAGATCCAAGGTCCTGCGCCCCCCCCCCCAGCCTGACCTGGATCTCCTGGGCTCAACACCACTGAGGGCAGTACAGTGATTCTTTACTTGATCTACCTTGAACTTCATGTCCACAAAGTAGTCAGTAATCATCTTGGCATTTTTCCGGGATTGTTTCATACAACTCATGTTAGATGGCTTTATAAATATGACATAGGGCTTCAGTTCATGGGTTCGAGCCGCTTGAATATCCTACACAGAAAAATTAAATGCATACTTAAAAACAGAAGTCCTCACTTCCTGAAGTCAACAGGAATGTTCTAAAAAATTCTAAGAAAATTAGTAATATGCTAGAGTATAGTCTCATGTACCACCAATTCTTCAACTCTAAAAGGATTAAATATTTTAATAATTAAGAGAGGGTTTCTATCTGAGTTTGGTGGGGCATGCCTATAATCCCAGTACTGGGGAGGCTTAGACAGGAGGATCACAGCAATTTTGCTAGGCTTTGTTTCAAAATAAAAACTAAAAAGGGCTGGGAATATAGTTTAGAGGTAGAATGCCCCTGGGCTCAATCCCCAGTACCAAAAAAAAAAAAAAGAGGGGTGTTCTGGAATCAAAATTAAGTTCAAATCGGAACTATTCTTCTTTCTAGTTATGGCTGGCTTAAGTTCTATACATGAAAGAATCTTAGTTACTGGGAGTAGGATCCTATACATGATCTCATATGACAAAGACAAAGACAGAAACGAAAGACGGATCAGCTCTGTTTCACCCCCACTCCCCTTTCCCTTCCATATCACTCACATTGGATACTACTGCCATCTTCACGCTGACCACTACCTTTCACCCAGTGAAGAACAAACCTCTCTTCAGCACACAAAGTATATTTTTAAATGACTATAGAAAATACAAGGATCATAAAAATTGGGCCTATTCATTGCATGTTCTTGACTTGACCTTAACTTGCTCACCGGCTCCATTCCACATATGGTGTCAGGGAAGTAGCGCAGACATGACAACCTGGGAACCTTGCATCCTGTGTAAAGCAGCATTTTATTCCCTCCACAGGAAGTTACCTTGATCCATTCATGGGTCAAAGCAAGAAAGAGTCTAACTTTTCTTTATGGCCACCCACTCAGTCCTGTTTTCATGTCTCAGAAACAAGACTTCTTCCCCAATTAAAAATGTACAACATGGGTGACATGCATTCATGACTTTGGAGAGATGAGAAAAAATTCCCCACACACCCACCTGAGGCTCCAAGTCCATGACGCAGACCTTCCCTTTGTCGAGGACGGCGTGAACAGCATCCACACTGGTGCCATACAGGTGGCCTTTGTACTCCCCATACTCCAGCATCCTGCAAGGGTGGAACGAAGGAAACGAGAACGCTTTCTACAAGAAAAATACTAATAGTAACCTGAAGATACTCGCCAATAGAATTGAATATAAATACGTAGACTTTCCTAAACAAAAAGAATTAGTGAATATTCAGCAGGAGAAAATATATTAGAAGACCTGGGAATTTTCTATCTCCTCAAATTCTCTAAAGTTTGCAACTCATTTCTGCTTTCTTTCTAAACCCAGTGGGTTGATGTCCTAGTGTTTCAATGGACATTTCCTTGCTTAACCCTTCGGAAACAAGAATTACCCCAGGAGCTTCGGACAATGCGTAACAATGAGAGTTTGTTTTGAATGTCAAACAACCAGCAATGAGAATTAGCTCTGAACCTCACCTGTGACTATACATGAGGTTTTCAAATGTTTCCTTCGACACATAGTGATACTCACGTCCATTCATCTCATAGCTCTTTGGGGAACGAGTAGTATCTATCAAAAAAGGGAATGAAAGGTTTCAGGATCTTCAAAATATTTTGGTTTGTTACAACAAATACATAGATAAATAAGTAAAATGCTAGAACCAAAGACATTCTGCAATCTTGCCTGGATGCATTAATACCCAAGTGGGAACATCATTCATGTTACAATTACATTTTCATCATTCAGACTCAATTTAGTAATTAAAATTTACTTCCAAGTCAGGCATGGTGGTACATGCCTGTAATCCTAGTACTTGGGAGGCTGAGACAGGAGGATCCCAGGTTCATGGCCAACCTCAGCAACTTAGCAAGACCCTGTTTCAAAATAAAATAGTGCTGGTGTGTGTGTGTGTGGGGGGGGTGTCTCTCAGAGGTAAAATGCTCCTGGGTTCAATCCCTAGTACAACACAATAGATCGTTCATTCATTCATTCATTCATTTCCCATGTAACAATCTAAACTATGAACTGCATGTATATTTTGGGTGTGTTCTTCCACACTTTTGGCTCAGACTTGCTGAACTCAGGAAAGCCTGAAATTAGAGAAGCCAGACATCAGGAGAGGGACTCTGATTCTCTTCTCTTTCCTTTCACTGCATTTCTACTGCTCCTCCCTCAGTTTTGTAACTCTCCAGGGTTAGGGTACAGGGAGAGGGAAAAATCAGAAAAGTTCCAGCTTGGCCAATATCAGGGCTTCCACTGGATTCCTTTAGATTTGGTGGATGTTTAAATCTGGCTCTTTCTCTCAAATCTTCAAATCTGTATTGAGTTATTTTGCAAACCCTACCACCCTACCACCACCACCACCAACAACAACAACTAGGTCTCCTAAATCCAATCTCTATTCCAGCTAGTCATTTGTGATTCTTTCCATACCCCATGTATCGGGGGCTCTGCTTTTGGTCTTCTTGTAGTGAAGGTTCTTCTTGGGAAGATGCTAAGATAAGCCCAGGCTGACTTTCTCCCACAGCATCTGTCCAGATCTGGTCCATGGAAAACATCACAGACCTTTGCCCATGACAGGCTCTATCTACGAGAGCAGCAACTTCTCAGGCTATAGCCCTTGGCCACTTCCTCTCAGCTCTCAGCCTTGAGATTTTTCAGGTATAATTTTGACACCAGACTTCTGTGTCCCCCAAATGCAGGGGACATATTTGAAGCTCTCTAAAGTAGTCTCCTTATGTTTCTTCCTCTTGCCTTGAGGGGGAGGGGAAACACCCACAGCCACATGCTCTTTCCACCCCCACTGGCGTGGAAGCCATCCCATAGCACGGCTTTCTCTAACAAAGCCTCCTTGAAGATCTCCCGTTAATCTCTCTTCCCATTCCTTTCATACCTTCCATGTGTGTAGGGGGCTTAAATGATTTCCACATTTCTCATTATAAACCTTCTATTTTATTTATTTATTAATTCATTTACATTTTGGTGGTGGTACTGGGGATTAAACCCAGGAGCATTCTACCGTTGAACCAAACCCCCAGCCTATTTTTTTATTTCTTATTTTGAAACAGGGTTGCTGAGGGCCTCGCTAAATTGCTGAGGCTGCTCTTGAACCTTGTCTGGAGCCTTCCAAGTATTGGAATTACAGGCCTGCACCGCCACGTCTGGCTTTAAACCTTCTATTTTCTTGAAGTCAGAAATTCTGTCTCGAGTGTTTATCTTTTCTATTTTTACAATAAAACAGGATTCTTGCAGTGATTTTTAAAGGTTTTTTTAAGGATGAATACTAGTATGAAATAATAATACCTTATATTTTTAGAATTTCAGTTCTCAAATGTCTTAAAGCTTAAAACACACACACACACACACACACACACACACACACACAACTCCAAATGGGTAAAGCGAACATAGTGAAAAGTCACAAAGATTGTTTCTTAGGAGTTGTTGGTAGTGGTGGATGGGGAGCTTGAGAGAAATAAAGGGGCCTTGGGAAAAAGGAAATAATACCGTTTTAAAACCCACCATGTATGTTATAATCATACTTATAAGTAAAGCTATATATGCAAATATTAAAACTTTTAGATAAAATAGATAAATAAGGCAAGAGCCAAGCACAATGCCAGAAAGATAGTAAGTACTGAATGAATGTTAACCATTATTGCTAAATATTAGTTTTCCTGAAAGATCATCTTAACAATCCTAGTTAAGAAACAGAAAAAAGACAAAGTTGCCTTTTAAAAGCCTAGTTGGCTACATGCCAGTGAATCAGTTCTCTTTATTTAAATAAACATAGTTAGAAATATTATATCCCTTGTGTCTTAAAGTTTTACAATAAAGATGGTATGACATGGTTAAGTAAGATCGGGACATTTGAACTAAGGTTTTACCAAAACATAAACTGCTAAAACGGAAAAACTAAACGTACGTGGCACCGCGCTCTGAAAATGGTTGGGATTAAATTCAATAAGTTGTCTCCTCAGCTCATTGACTCCAACACCAGAAGGTCCTAAATGCAAAAAAAAAAGTCACATACAGAAACCATTAGATGTATAGAAATATAATTGTGTGGTGAAATCATCATTTCAGTGATTCTGTTGCAGAAGCGTGAGAGCAAATGTTTTTCTGGAAATTATATAACATCTTTTCTCATGAATTGGAACAACTCCAAAAATCTCTTGGGAGTTCTCCTGGTGACCCGTGGAGTAACCCACACTGCTTCAACTTTCAGAAATGAGGTAGGGAATTGCAAGAACCTGTTACCCCAGCAAACTTTATCAAATGTTGGATGCTATGAGAATCGCTAGTCTCATTTCAGATAATCTGAGACTTCGCCTTTCCTCTTCAAATAAAGTTGCTATCATATCACAGTCATAAATTAGCTTTGACAACCATAGGTTCTGTGACTTGTAGAATTCAAGGGCACATTTCTGACAGGGGCTGAGTCAGCACCCCTTGTCCAACTGCTGGCAGGGCTGACTTCACAGACATAGAAGCTGTGTGGTCACACGGGGACAGTGCTTAAGAGGATACCATGCTTGGATTAATGTTCTGCGTTCTACCTTGAAATACTAACAATTTTTTAACACAGAACTCTTGTATTTTCATTTTGCACTAGGCCCTGCAAATGATGTAGCTGGTCCTGGCTATAAGATGTGTCTTTCTGCTCTGCAGGGGCCTGCCCTGCTCATAGCTGAACAAGCAGAGAAGATGGTAGTAAGATATAAGTTGCCACTGCTGCAGGGACTAACTTTGTAGGGACTTTAGTTACAAAAGAAGGTCACTCAAGCATGATATTTGTCCTGTTCTTTAGCACCAAAGATACAGTCCAGAAGATTATAGATGCTTTTCTAAAGGAGATGATTACAGATTTCTTAGGGAAATTGCCTTGAGGGATTTATTTTCCTAATATAGACTAATGATCCAATCTGGGGGTACACTATCCACGCTTATAGAACAAATTCTAAACAGGCAAAAAAGAAATCTCAGTTATAATGTCGACAAATTAAAACTTTTTATTACACAAGCTCATATATGGCATGGCATGCCACACTCAATTGTAGACTTTTTTAAAAAGTTTGCTACAATAAAATTTTACTTATATACACACACATGAAAGAGGCTTTAAAAATAAGATATTTATATAGAAGTCCATAAAGAGTTCTGATTTTTCCTACTACTCCTGGTGCAAGATGACAAAATCCAACTTCCCAAGGATGGGGAGAGACTGTGCACACGGGGACATACCCACAAGCACTACGAGGCGGTGCTTGTCTGATGGTCGTCGCTGGTACCTCACCACCTCCTCATAAGGGGCGCCCACAGCACTGGAGCAGCTGCCAGTGCAGCACACAGTGGCACGAAGCTGGCTGAGGTGAGACTTCCTGCGACAAAGGCGCATGCTGCGGCGGAAACCAGCTGGGGAGGGTGGAAACACACAAAACTTAAAATGCAGGGCAGAAGTACTTCTTGCTTCAAGCCTGAAGAAGCACACAGGGCTTGTGATCCTAAAGCATTGGGAAGGAAACCTAGCAAAGTGCCCCAGGGGTTATCGCTAAGTCGCATCCAGCGTCCACCGTGGACCAGACATTGTACTAGGTGCTGAGGAGACAGTGGTCAACTGGTCCAGGACCATCATCTCCTCAAATTTACGATTTATGGAGAAGGAGATACAAAAATAGACAACAACAACAAAAATAAATGCTTAAAGAAACAGTAAGTGGATAGAGGGACAGGTGCTCTTTTGGACAGGCAGATTATCAAAGTATCTGAAAAGTTGAGCAGCCGTCTAAATGCAGTCATGGGGCCAATTAAGGCAGCAGGTGGGGGAAGAACAGTCCAGGCTGAGGAAATAGCAAACTGAAGGAGCAGAGAAAAGATGAAGGCGCTTGGAGCATTTGAGGAAGGGCAAGGAAGCTGCCTGCTACAGAACAGCAGGCAATCTGGAGTGTCGTAGGAAACGGGGTTGGAGAGGTAGCTAGAGCCACGTCACACAAGCCTCGGTGCAGGCTTGGGCTGTGGTCAAAGTGCAATGGGAAGCCACTGGAGGGTGGAGAGACAGGTTGTGACATGATTGGATTGTCATTTCTGAGGGATTCTGCTCTGCTGTAGGCAGGATGCAAACTATAGGGAGAGTAAATGCAGCCTGGAAAAAGCAGTCAGGAAGCCACTGTGGTAGTCTGGGTGAGAGATGACAGTGGCTCTGGCCAGGAAGGAAACAGTGAAACCGGCTTATTATTCACATTTTTCAAGTGAATACAGAAGACATGGGTTAAGTGGTTGCTTAGGACTGTGTGATCAGTGACAACCTTGGACCTCTTAATCATGGTTTCTGAACTCCTAGAATCCTGCTTTATCTGCCTATTGCATTGGAGGGCTTTCTGGTATCTTCAGAGCTGTGCCCAGGTCCTCTCAGTAGGCAGAGCTAGGAACTGTATGTATAAATGAACACACACTTTGTATCTATACATACTGAAAACCATGAGTTCACACCAATGCCGACACTGTGAATCCCTTTTCATATCTGTGGCTCCGTTCTCTAACAGGGAGAACCCTGGCTCTTCTTTTGCATCTACTTGTTTTATCAGCTGAGAGCACCTATGCCAGGTGGGGCCGATGGTATTAGCAGACTGGCAGCAAGCATCAGAGCCCACAAGAGAGGAGGAGGGCATCTTTGCAGCTTCCTACCCTGCTCAGCCTTACCTAGTGGCTTTGGGGCTGATGATTCTGGAAGCAGTACAGAAAGGCAGCCCCTTGCTTTTTTTTTTTTTTTAAGCTCCCCTATGATCCCAATGTGTCTCTAGGCCTGGGAGCCAACATTCCAGTCTATGGGCTGCAGTACTCTGCCGTTCTCCCCTGTCTGGTGAAGAAGGAAGCTCAGAGTAACTTAATTGAGAGATGCTTGGTCCTTTAGAAAGCTCTGTCCAAGTGACAGATTATAGAAATGTGGCCATAAAAGGAGAGCTTAATAGGAAATTGGAGTAAGATAAATAGGTTCTGCCGCCGGGCGTGGTGGCGCACGCTTGTAATCCCAGTACTTTGGGAGGCGGAGACCGGAGGATCCGGGTTCAAGGCCAGCCTCAGCTCGCTCTCTCTCTCTCTCTCTCTCTCTCTCTCCCTAGTGAGGCCCTCCGCAACTTCATGAGACCCGGTTTCAAAATAAAGTATAAAAAAAATAGGGCCGGGGGGTGTAGCCCGGAGGTAGAACGCCCCTGGGTTCAATCCCCGGTACCGCAAAAAAATAAATAAATAAAAATAAATAAAATAAATAGGTTCTGGGACAATCTTGGAGAAAATGAAAATATGTATGTTTGACCAATATTAAGAGGTAGTTCATGGGAATTAGATGAATAAAAATGAATAATCAATAGATTTGAGTATTAAGGGGGGCGGGAAGGCAGACAGATGGAAACTGGGACAAAGAACAAGTTCAGACATGTCCATCAGCAAAAGATTTCAGCAAAGCATCAGGCTAGTGTGAATATCACTTAAAAATGACAAAGACTCAACTCTTATTAATCATCACCTACCGATAAAGAACTTTTGACCATAGCCAACAAATTCCTCCTTGTCTGGAACACAGATAACAGCAGGAAGAGAAGAGAAGTTTAGTTAGAACCAATGGGTGAAATCATCTCAGTTTTTGTTGTTGTTGTTGTTTTGGTTTGGGGTTTTTTTTTTTTGGTACTGGAGATTGAACCCAGACGCATTCTAATTCCAAGCCACACCCTCGGCCCTTTTTATTTTTTTATTTTGAAACATGGTCTCGATAAACTACTGAGGTTGGCTTTGAACCTGAGATCCTCCTGGCTCAGCCTCCCAAATCCTGGGATTACAGGTGTGCACCTCCATGCCTGCCTCATCTTCAGACTTTCAAGTGACACTGTTTCAGTAGGAGGCTGCCCACTTGAGTGGCTTATTAAGATTGTTCTCAGCACTTTCCATCTGTTATTCTCACACAATTATAGAAAGACACTCTTCAGAACTTTAGCATTACACTGAATGTAATATAATCATACTATCTAGTATGACCAATAATAAAAAGCTACTTTAGGCTTTTTTTAAAGTTGTAAGAAGGACACTGAGTCACAGTAAAAACAAAAACTAGATATACATTTTTAAGTATATACTTAAAAAAGTGATAAGAAAAAAAAAGAAACAAACTGGGTTTGGCTCTAACTTGCGATATGGTGTTCCTGCAGGTCCTATAGTTACTGTCATTGCTAGACACTGGTTTTTATTTTCTCCCTTAAACAATAGTCCAATGTATAGGAAATTAGTCCTTGCTCTATGGTGGCCATTTGATTCTGTCCAGGCAGCTGTGAGGCAGAGCGAGGAAAGCTGTGCCCAGCACCTGTAGCTTCTAGAGCTAGGTCAGACCCCTGTTTCTGCTTCTACTAGGGCCTCAGAAAAATTATTATAAACTCCAGAAAAAATGTTATAAAAATGTCATTTTCAAATTATTTGTACTGAGTTCTTTGGCATGTATGCAACTCTGTTCTGATCATTGAAATAATATATAAATAGCATTTGTTCATAGGATGAACTGACATGTATAACCTTCATTTTCTTAACTTTTTAAAAAACACACATGCATTTTAAAATACAAAGAAAGCATGCCAATATCAGTTCCATCTTCTGGTAAGCACATTTTTCTAACTGAGATATATCAGTAAGTTTAAAAGGAAGTACTTACTGAGAGATTTATAAATCTTAATTTTCATTCTCTCTCTCTCTCTCTCTCTCTCTCTCTTTCTCTCTCTCTCTCTCTCTCTCTCTCTCTCTCTCTTTCTGGGCCTCACACATGTGAGGCAAGCTCTCTATCATCATTCACTTTAAAATGCTTTCTGTGAAACTGGATATCTAGTCATTGACTTTACCCTTGAAATAGCATCTCTTCATCTCAAAAGTTGTCCTGTCAAGCAGTTGCTTTGTGGCACTGAAGGACTTTAACATGGCTCTATATGGCAGACCCAGGAAATAAAAAGGAACAATTACCTTCTGAAAGTTCCTCTGGATATTTGGTCAAGTGCAGAAAGAGACATGAAAAAATTAAGCCTTTGAGAATATCAAGTTAGCCACTGAATAAAGGCAAATGACATAGCAAGGCATTCATGTCACCGTTAGCAAGAGTGGTATCTCAGCTAAGGCCTGGTGAGGCAATTGAACAGGACAGTTGGGGGCTCAGACCCTCATTTGACCTGACTCTACTGCTGGGGGACAATAGTTTTTGCTGCAAGTTGCCAATAAAGATTCTCCCCAAAAGCCTTTATCCATGAAGACTCCACTAGTTGGCACAACGTGGGACTTGAAAGAGAGAAACTACAGGAAGGCAATGGATTTGAGCCTTCTGTCTCCTCTCCCAGAGACCATACTGCTGCACCCTGTGAAGGGGAAAAGGATAGGAAGAACACTGGGGATGGGTGTGCAGCCGCCTCTGGCCTGAACGTCCTCATTCCTTAGCCCTTCTTGGGTCTAATCCATATACTTCCATCTCCAACTGGCTCCTTGAAGACAAGGGGAACTTAATACAAATCAAACTGTTTTATTGTCTAGACCTCTTGAAACAGCCATATTTCAAGGCTGTTTTTAAATGGCCTCCCTAATTAAATAAACCTCCTGGAGAAATTTAAAGGAAGTCACATTATACCTCATTTAGAATAGAGATGGAAACTGAAGAATCTTAACTGCCCACTAAGCGGTCTAAGTAACAGGAGTGAGTATCATGGATGGATGCCAAGAAGGGCTATCTACTAAGAAAATATGCCAGCTGGGTGCTAATTGTTCCTTAATTGAGCTCCTGATAGAGCCAAGTTCAGAATGTTCTTGAGAGTTCTTACTCCTTCAACTGAGAGGCTTCCAAAAAGGGTGCTTTACAGTGGGTTCTTCTGTAGGGCTGGTCTTAGAGAACAAGATCTCATAATAATAACACCGGCTAACACTCACGTGGGGCTTCCTACGTGCCAGGCACTGTTCGAAGCACTTATGTAAATTATTGCTCCCACTTTAAAGATATGGAGCCTGAAGGGCAGAGAGGGTAAGTACCAGACGGTTAACCAGACATGACGAGTAATGGACCCGGGATTTGCACTTGGACGACGTGGTTCAAGATCGTGGTCTTACCCACTTTGCCCCACTCCTCTCCTTTCACAGACCCTGAAAAAAACAGCCCTGAGCCTCAGCCACAGCCTGAGTATTTGGAATGTCTTCCAGCAAAATGATGAGCTGAACAGAACAGAGAAGGATGGGAATAATCTAGAGGAACTAAAAATGAAGCCAATTCCAAACACCGAGCTAAATATACATAATTCAATTCTCCCCAACAGGCCAACCATCTCTTGGAGAATGGGAAATTAAGAAACAACATAAATGGTGAGTAGCTCATTAAGTCAGTGCTTCCCAGCTCCATCTATCTCAATGCTATTTTTATAACTAATATTTGTATCAATCTCTTTATTCTTATGAAATGAAATTCAATGATGTCAACATTATTTGGCAGGATAGACATTCGGTACTTACTAGATGTCATCAATAATAAGATATAATGTATTAAAGAAAAAGAAAATGGATTCAGTGTAGATACAGCACTTTCCAGTTTACTTACTGTACATGTCGAGTAGACTGAAGGTGTGGAATAAAGTCTTCAGTAATTGTAGGGCTTTGCCTTTATGTCTCTCTCTAGAGTGACTGTCTTACATGCCACTGAGGGTTTTATGTTATGTCTGATAAAATTTACATCACGATTGTGTATTCAAGAGCTTCTCGTTTATATTTGTAATGGGCTGTATCCAGCAGGAAGGTATGTGGTCTAGAGACAACCCCTCATTGATCAGGACAGTTATATACACCACAAGCCATTTAGCACTCCTGACAGTTAAAGGCGGGTGGTGTCCTCAATCTATGTGACAACCAAAAAGCGCCCCCATGGGGCTCCAAAATGCCCAGCTGGGACAGCACTGGCTCTTGGAGAAGCACTGGTTAAGGTGAAACTTATAATATATCACAACTGCAGTGCTGATTTTTTAAAACTAGCTTTTGTGTTTTTGAGACTTAGAACATGATGTTATGGGATATGTATAAATAACTGGCTACTATAGGGAAGCAAATTAATACAATTATCATCTCATATGGTTATTGTCATTATTTTTTACTGTTATATTTAAACAATTATTATATCACATCCCTAAATATGGGTTTAAATTGTATCAAAATGCAGAATATATGTTTAAAAATCAGTGCCAAAGACTCATTTTTTTACTTACCAGATTCAAATGTTTCTTCATCTATGGTTTTCCATGGAGGCAAAAAGCAAAATGTCATTACATTACTATCCACACTGAGTGTGTGTCTTAGCAGTCTAGCGGCTTGGCCTATACTCCTGCGCATGCACTACCTTTAAGACGTTTTTCCTAAGTCAAGGTCAGATCAGTGGTGTCTCTATGGCATATAGATGCCTCATATGAGATGCACGGTATACAGTAGTTGGACTGGGATGACAATCGGGGACGCAGCAAGAGCTTAAAGTAAATTAATCAAACAATAAAAGAGAATAAATAGAATTTTAAAGAGGCTCAGAGAGAAGGGAAAAGTAGATGCCATAGGGAAATCCTATAGATTGCTGGATGCTGCACAGCCTTACTACTAGAGGGCTGGGGATGTGGGAGAGCGGGGGTGCCCGGCTGAAGAGTTGGGGGTCCACAAGCAAGGGAAGTGTGGTGAGGAGAAGGAGTACATGAATCACTCGATCAGGCATGTTTAGGTGACTGAGAGATAAACCGACTTCCTCATTAGTTAAAACAATTCTTGTTAGCCCTTTATAAAGAAGTTAAGGATTAAGAAACTGAGATTTATATGGACGGCAACTGGAAATATACGGCAGTGTCACCATTGCATGTTCCCTTGGATCCGGCACTGCTACGTGTGAAGTACACATGTGTGGAACAACACATGTACAAAGTGATTCACTGTAACACTGCTTACAGTAGAAAAAAACTGGACATGACTCAAATGTGTATAAATAAGTGATTGTATACAATAAGCTGTTAAAAATATGAAGTGTCTCCTTACATCCTAAGATAGAATCATCTTCAAGATACATGGAGTGAGAGGGCTAGGATTGGAGCATGTGTACAGCATGGCACCAAGGGGCATGTGCATTCCTGTTTGGGGGGAAAATGGAGGTGAGGAGGAGGAGGGAAAAACACACAGCACTGTTTCTGTATGCAGAGAATATGTCAGGAGGGATACTAAAGAAACTAATAACAGTTGCTCGAGAAAGAAAACTGAGTAGGGGAGCTTGAAAGGAGAGAAACTTCTTACTAAATATGCTTTTGCAGTTTTCAAATTTTGAACTATGTGAATATATTACTTGATAACATTTTTTTAAAAATTGTAGAAAGCCGGGCGTGGTGGTGCGCTTGTAATCCCAGTACTTGGGAGGCGGAGACCAGAGGATCTGGGTTTGCGGCCAGCCTCAGCTACTGAGTGAGGCCTCCGCAACTTCGTGAGACCCGGTTTCAAAATAAAGTATAAAAAATAGGGCCGGGGGTGTAGCTCGGAGGTAGAAAGCCCCTGGGTTCAATTCCCAGTACCGCAAAAAAAGAAAAAATTGTAGAAAGGAATTGAAGTTTATTGCAAGTTTAAAAACCAGAATTTTTACCTGGTAAAATAAAGCATGAGCATTACTTTGTATTTGTTCTAGGAAATATATGTGAATCCTTGAAGTAGTTCTTTCATTTTGGGGGGTACTAGGGATTGAACCCAGGGGCATTCTACCTCTGAGCTACAACCCCAGCCCTATTTTATTCTTTATTTTGAATCAGTGTCTCATTAAGTTGTGAAGGGCCTCACTAAATTGCTGAGGCGGTCCTCGAACCTGCAATCCTCCTGTCTCAGCCTCCCAAGTGCTGAGATTACAAGTGTGCGCCACCACGCCCGGCTAGTTCTTTCATTTTAAGAACAAGATTAACCCATAAAGCCAAGACAATTTCCCCTGTCAGGCTAACATCTCCAACTAGTTTCCCAACACAATCCTACTGATTCTTGAGCCAATCTTAGTATCTCCACTGAATTTAAAACAAACAAACAAAAAACTTTTCCCAATTTATAAAAACTTAAATATAGAAATGTAAAACACTTTTAAAGATTTCTGAAAATTTTGGGAACCTACTATTATCTATCTACACTAGAATCTACCAGAAGACAATTTCAAATTTAATAACAAAAACATATTTTGCCTTTTAAATATTTGGTGTCATACTATTTTACACTATTCCACAAGCACCGGAGTCCCAGGTGCCCCAGGGTCTGAGCCGCTGATTGTTCCTGAGACCATTTCCAAGATGCTGCTTTCTAGACCACTTTCCAGAAGGTTCACGGGAGCCTGGAGATATTCCCACAACTGCGCGTCTCCCCCCAGGTACAGAAGCACGGCGAAAGGGGAGGGTTGTCATTTACATGTTGGCCACCTTCACTCCAGATAACCTATAGCTGAGTAGCTTCGTAGTTCTTCTGAGGGTAGATAAACCAATCAAGAGGAACGGTTACCTGCTTCCACGCATTTCTCATCAATTTTCATGTCATCTTCTATAAAAGAGTATAGAAAAAGGAATTAGGACTTAAAATGTGTCATTAAAAACAAAATTCCCTATGTAGAGGCTTATGTCAATAAAAAGACCACCTTTCAATATTAATCTTTTTGTTGTTGCTGTTGTTGTTGTTGTTGTAATGGGGATTGAATCCAGGAGCATTCTACCTCTGAGCTACATCCCCAGCTCTATTTGATTTTTTATTTGGAAATAGGGTCTCACTAAATTGCGGAGGGCCTCACAAGGTTGCTGAGATTTGCTTTGAACCTGCAATCCTGCTGTCTCAGCCTCCCAAGTACTGGAATCACACACTTGTTTAAAAAAAATAAAGTCAGCCAGGCGTGGTAGTGCACGCTTGTAATCCCAGTACTTGGGAGGCTAAGACCAGAGGATCCAGGTTCGCGGCCAGCCTCAGCTACTTAGTGAGGCCCTCCGCAACTTAGTGAGACCCTGTTTCAAAATAAAGAATAAAAAATAGGGCTGGGGTTGTAGCTCAGAGGTAGAATGTCCCTGGGTTCAATCCCCAGTACCGCAAAAAAAAAAAAAAAATCAAGCACTGCTGGGCATAGTGCACCTGTGATCCTCTTGTCTCTGCCTCCCAAGTACTGGAATTACAAGTGTGTGCCACCACACCCAGCTTCAGTGTTACTCTTAGAACTATTGCTTACCTGGTGAGATGAAAATATATATTCTATAAAAACATATGATGTGGAAGGCAGTACAGAATAAAATGGTTTAAACTTCTGAAGCATTGGATTTTCAATGCTGGGCAAGTTATTTATCTTTAAGCTATAAGTAGAGATAGTAATAATACTTAACATGGGATTCATTGAGATAATGCATGAAAAGCTCAGGCACATGGTAAATGCTCAATAAATATTAACTATTTTTACCTTTAGCTGAGGTATATATAAGAGAATTAAAGTATGTAACTTTAAAAACCTCATCCTAGCACTCAAAACCCTTCACAATACCATCCAAAGCCCATTTGAAGGTCCCCTTCTCTCCTTCACATCTTTCATACCACCGTTAGTGCCAACCTCGAGGCTCTTCCTCCATACCTTGGCTTATGTTGTCCCCTGTGTCTGTAAGGCGCCAAGGCCCATCTCAATCGTTGATCAAAATAAACATTCCTGCTCTGAACCTTCATGGCATTTTCTTCCTCCTTCCTTGAACTCTCTGCTACTACAACATCTGCTCTACTTTGTAACATCGCTCACCATTTGGGTGTCTACCTCGTCCATTCTCCTAGAATGTTCCTTAAAAGTAGGAACTGTCTTCCTAGTTTTTACATTCTCTACAGAGCTTTGTGCAGTGCCTTGCACATAGTATTTGATAAATTATTTATTAAATTGAATTTACTTTTGAATATAGAAATAATTAATTTGAAGATATGTTCTGAAAAAATATTTTTTTCTTTCAGCACTATACATCTTGTGCCTAGCACAGTGCCCAGTATGCCCAAGTGCTCAACAAGTCATGGTTTAACAAATTATTTTTATACATGTTCCAAAAGTACAAAGTACAGCCAGGCACAGTGGTGCACACCTGTAATCTCAGTAACTGGGAGACTGAGACAGGAGGATCGCAGGTTGGAGGCCAGCCTCAGCAACTTAGTGGGACCCTCTGCAACTTAGCAAGATCCTGTTTCAAAATTTAAAAAATAAAAAGGGCTGGGGGTGTTGCTCAGAGGTAGAATGCCCCTGGGTTTAATTCCTAGTACCACCAACAACAATAAAAATGTACAAAGTATAGTCTATATAATAAGCTATAATACATAAAGTAGCATTTATCACCACTCCCTTAAAAATCACATCATTCATTCACGTTTTGAAGTGAAATATGATAGATTTTAAGAAATAACGCTGTTTCATGGAGCTGGGAGCACAGAAAAACAAGTGACATCTCTGGGATTTTCAGCCTTGTCATTCAATCCTTTATATTCATTTAGAGATTATTTTCCAGATCAGACATTTATATGAACAGTGACATTATTCATTTCTATGACATAACTACAGGGTTTTTTAAGGCAGACAAAAACTATAATTGTCATTCCTGTTTTACAAACGAAGGTAGAGAAACCAGGAGTGACTCCCCAGTAGCAGTGCAGGGACCCCTGATCATGACCTGTGACTCTGGGGTCCAGGATAGAGACACTGGTTTTGCTCCCCCAATTCAACAATTCCATATACCGGCCCAGGTGGGTGCTATGGAATGAATTAGTCCCCACAGTATACATATGTTGAAGTTCGAGCCTCACTATGACTGTATTTAGACATCGGGCCCTTTACAGATACTTAAGGCTGCATGAGGTCATAGGATTGGGGCGCTAACCCAGAAGGACTAGTGGCTTTGTAAGCAGAGGGAGAGACACTGGAGATCTCTCTGTCCAAGCTGCACGTGGGAAAGGTCACGCAAGCGCACAGTAACAAGGCAGCTGTCTACAAGCCAGGGAGAGGCCACGCCAGAAACCAACCCTGCTGGCACCGTGGCCTTGCACGTTCAGCCTCCAGACATTGAGAAAATGCATGACTGCTGCTGAAGCCACAGAGTCTGTGGGATCTTGTTACGGCGGCCTGAGCTAAGACAGACAACCCACAGAAAGCCCTCCCCGAGGCCACCCCAGCCTGCCCTCACAGCGGCCCTCAGGGACAACCCCAAGAGCAGGTGCCCTGTGCTCCCACCTCCTTCTGTCCCCTTCTGCCATCATCTGCCTGTGTCATATCCCACTCCTGTCCTCAGGGCACACAGGCTAGAGCCCATACTGTAGATAAATTTTCTTTCCTTTTTTTTTTTTTTTTTTTTTTGGTACTGGGGATTGCATCCAGGGGCATTTTTACCTCCAGGCTACACCCCAGCCCTTTTTTTTATTTAATTACTATTTTTTTATTTTGAAACAGGGCCTCGCTAAGTTGCCCAGGCTGGCCTCAAACCTGTGATCCTCCTGTCTCAGCCTCCTAAATACTAGAATTACAGGCATGTACTACCTCTGCACCTGGCTGTAGATCCATTTTCAAAAGTCACTCTTGCCAGGCGTGGTGGCGCACACTTGTAATCCCAGTACTTGGGAGGCTGAGACCGGAGGATCTGGGTTCGCGGCCAGCCTCAGCTACTTAATGAGGCCCTCCGCAATTTAGTGAGAGCCCATTTCAAAATAAAGAACAAAAAAAAAAAAAATAGGGCTGGGGAATGCCCCCTTGGTTCAATCCCCAGTACCACACACAAAAAAAAAGTCACTCTCCTGCAGTTCTCAGCTCTCCCTTTCCAACATCAAGGGTGAAAGGGGGGATTGCTCTTCTCTCCCCACTTGGCAAATAGACATCTTGCTTCCTTGCTGGTGTCTGCGCATGTGTGCGTGCACACTTGACATCATATGCATCATCCAGCTGGTTGGACATGGGCGGGGGACGGGATGATCACGGAAGGTCCTATTTGCCTCTGATACAGATGGAAGTTTGAATCCAGACTGCATTGTTTGCAACTTCTAAGGTTCTTGCCTTCTCTAAACCTCAATCTTTTCATCTATAACATGGGAATAATAATAATGACAACAATAATAATAATTTCCTTACAGTGTTTGTTTTGTGTAAAATATGTATTATAGCTGTTGAAACAAAACATTTGATCAGTTTGGCAACTCTTACTGAGTTTTTTACCATGTGCTGTGTTAGACTTCAGAGCTGTGTATAAATGTTACTTCTCATTTCTTGATTCCTCTCAGTGTTAAGATAATTACACTTTGTGGGCTAAGCTAGCACACTGCTAGTTACATAGGAAGAGCTTTAAAAAATAGCTGAACTGAATTATAGTAAATTTTTAAACAAGAGGAGGCTGGGCACAATGACACACGTCTGTAATCCCAGCTACTTGGGAGGCCAATGCAGGAGGATAGCAAGTTTAAGAACAGCCCGAGAAACATAGTGAGACCCTGTCTAAAACAAAACTTTATTTTTATTTATTTTATTTCCTTTCGAAATACTGGACAATCAAACCCAACGACACTCTACCTCTAAGCTACATCCCAGCCCTTTTTAGAGTTCCTGTCTTTAAAACAAAACAACAACAACAAACTAGAGGGAATTTCTAGAAGACTTTGAAGATAAGACTTCTTTTTTCTCAATCCTATTTCTTACCTTCTTCCATAGACATCACTGGGTATGGATAAATGATTGAAGCAGGAAAAAAAGAACATGATAGTTTATGCTCATTTCTCAGATTAATTTACATTAAGAAAACCAAAGTGCCAACATTATTGCAATTAATATTCTAGGAATTCAGTGGAGATTTAGTAACAGAATGATAAATGACTACCCTATAACGGATACATTTGTGAACCTGGTTAGAAATGGGGATCTCCTTGCTTCTGGCAGCTCCTACCACCTTCCACCTCAGTGAGCTCTATGAGCTTGCGTTCTACTCATTTCAAATTAATGGTCAACATATTTTAGGAACAAATAAGGAAGAAAGCAAGGAAGGAAGGGAGGGAGGGAGGAAGGAAGGGAAGGAGGGAGGGAGGGAGGAAGGGAGAGAGGGAGAGAGGGAGGGAGGGAAATGAGGGAGGAAAAGAAAGAAACAATGATAACAAACTCATTTTCAGTAAATAACCTTTCACTCATCATCTGCAAATTAACATAGGCTAGGAATTTTTCAAAAGCTCTTGATTAAATTACCTATACCTCTTCATTCAGTAGCTTGTCCCTGAGATTACCCCCCCCCCATGGTAACTCCTGCCTCAACTCCTTTCCCAGGCCCGCAGAAGGGTCATTTCAGAAGCGCCTCACTCAGTGCACTCCGCTGGCCTCTGCCATCATCCCAGACCACCCCCCCCTTACCTCAGCCACTGCCCCCACTGTCACAGACCTTTCATTAAGGCCACAAGCAGCTCACAAGCATTTGCCACCATGGATCCCTTTACTAACTTACTGCCGTTTGAATAATATCATTTAGTAATCAAACTGCATTCACTAAGCGATGACTTGGCCCCATATTTAGTCATCCAGGGCGCTCGTGACTGTGGGAAAACGAAGCCCCTCCATTGCCAGAACCCAAATGAAAGTGTGTGCAGCTCTGCCGCCTCATGCGTCAGTCAACGTACAACACATATCTGCACTGCAAAGATCTGGGAGGACTCTCCATGCGCAGGGATGACATAAGGTGTCACCAGCACAAAGAGGCTCCATTTGCATAAACTGAAAACTCTTCTGAATCCAAAGGAATGAATGTCTATGGTAGGATTTCAGGTGACTGGTTGCCGAGGAGATGGTCTGGGGCAGTGGGGACATTTGGAGGACCTCTCTTGGGCAGGAAGCTGCCCTGGCAGAGAGAGCACAGGCTTCCCCGGATGCCTGTGTGGGGGCTGAGGGAGCCACACACTCACATGTGGTCGATTTGAAGCAGGGGTGAGGCTGGTATGGCTGAGACCACCAGAATTCCCGTTGCTTCCTGTGCAAAAAGAAAGCAGTGATTTGCAGATTCCTGTAGGCAGCACTCACACTGAAGCTCATGTCAGACACCACGCTGACTGTACTGAACAAGGATGCGAGAGGGGATGCCACGATGGGCTCCGTCACAGCTTGGATCTGGAATGTCCCCCAAAATCTCATGCAACAAGGTTCAGAGGTGGAGCTTTTAGGCAATGATTGAATCAGGAGGGCTCTGACCTCAACGGTGGGTTAATCTACTTGAGGGATTCATTCACTGATGGCTGAACGGACTACTGCGAGGTGGGACCTGTTGGAGCAAGTAGGTCACTGTGGACATGTGCTGAAAGGGTTTATCGTTCTCTCTCTCTCTCTCTCTCTCTCTCTCTCTCTCTCTTTCCCTCCCCCTTTCTGGCTGCCATGACCTGAGCAGCTCTTCTCTGCCACTCCCTTCTGCCATGATGTTCGGCTTCCCCTCAGGCCCAAAGCACTGGAGCCAGCCCCAACCATGGACTGAAACTTCTGAAACCATGAGCTGAAATAAACCTCTCCTCCTCCTCTAAGTTGCTTGTCAAGTATTTTGGTCACAATGATGAAAAGCTGACTAATACAGCTCGCGTCCGCCGGCTCCAGCTCACCACCGTGCATGGCCCCGTTCCACCCGGCCTGTGTGTCTTTGCTTCTCACTGCCATTTCTAGATCACTCTCCCTCCTCCTTCAGAGCCACACTTTGAATATCATCTCCCATCTCACCGGCCTGATTCCATGCTCTCAGCACTACTTGGTTATAATTCCTGATTTTATTAATCGTATAAATACTCCTTCAACACCTCGCTCTCTCATTCTTTTTTTTCTTTTTGGTGGTACTGGGAATTGAATGCAGGGGTGTTCAACCTCTGAACTACACCCCAACCCTATTTTATTTTTTATTTTGAAACGCTCTCACTAAGTTACTGCACACTGGCCTCAAACCTGCAATCCTCCTGTCTCAACTTCCCAAGTACTGTGGGATTACAGGCATGCACCACCATGCCCAGCTGTCTGTGGTTGTTGATCTCCTTTTTTCCAACGATCTTCACTTAGCCTATTCCAGTCTCTGCCTCCTTCTGTCATAACCTAAACCTTTTCAATCTGTAATCTCACAATTTCGATTTCTAGCATCCTCATTTCTTTCTTTTTCTATTTTTTTTTTTTTTTTGTGGTACTGGGGATGGAACCCAGGGGCATTTTACCTCTGAGTGATACCCCCATCCCTATTTTATTCTTTATTTTGAAACAGGGTCTCACTAAGTTGCGGAGGGCCTCACAAGTTGCTGAGGCTGGCCGCAAACCTGTGATCCTCCTGTCTCAGCCTCCGGCTTGTACTGGGATTACAAGCATTTGCTACCACACCCGGCTTTAGCATCTTCATTTCTTACCAGCCCCTCCCATCTTTGAAACTTTAATAATCTACTTTTTTATTTTGGTGGTACCGGGGATTGAACCCTGGGGCATTCTACCTCCAAGCTACACCCCCAGCCCTATTTTTTATTCTTTATTATTTTGAAACAGGGTCTCACTAAGTTGTGGAGGCCTCACTAAGTAGCTGAGGCTGGCCGCGAACCTGCGATCCTGTCTCAGCCTCCCAAGTACTGGAATTACAAGCATGCACCACCACGCCCAGCTTCTAAAACTTTAATAATCTGTTGACCCTTTAGGGACCCAGAATCAATTAATTTTACTTCCTTTTCATGGATCCTCCCCTGCTTAATTTCCTCATCTCCTTCCTTAGTAGTTTAAATATCATGGTCCATCACTCCCTGGTCCAGTCTTGATTTGCCAAATCTAACCTTCTGTCTGATCTGGACCAGCATCCCAGGAAGCTGACCAGAAGCATGTCAAATTTATGACCTTTAATCTTCAATGGACCCTTTAGGCCAATCACACTATATTGACCTAATCTATTTGCTCTCTAGCTCCTGTGGAAACTTTTCAAGTTTTTCCCTCTCTCTTTCCTAAGACCTCCTTACCTCCCCCTTCCCTTGCTCCTACCATATCCTCCACTCTCAACTGTGCCCACGTACTCTGCCTTCCCTCCTATTACCATTGCTATGGATGAACCAACCATGACCATCTATCAGGCCCACCCCACTACTGGTATACAAGAGTGTATCTCCTTCTGCCTGCTCAAGGACATCGACAACAGCAATTCTCTTTCTCCTATATCATAAAAAAATCCCTCCCACTGAATTATTCCCCTTAGCATTATTTAGCCCATTCAAAAGTTCTCTCAGCCTGGTGTGGTGGCGCATGCCTGTAATCCCAGTAATTGGGATTACAGGAGGATTACAGGTTTGAGGACAGCACACTTCTACACTTCTCAGCAGTGTAGAAGACTCTCAGCAACCTAGTGAGAACCTGTTGCAAAAAAAAAGAGGGGGGAGCTGGGGGGGAGCTCAGAGGTAGAGTGCCCCTGGATTCAATTCTCATTGCTCTGCTCTGATTTACAACAAAATGTCCCAGAGTTTTCCATGCTTAGTGTCACCATTTCTTCAAACACCACTCTAACAAGGACTTTGGCCCCATCCCACCACTAATATTGCTTTTTATGGGGGGTGGGGGTTGCTGGGGATTGAACCCAGGGACATTCTACCTCTGAGTTATACCCCCTAGCCCTTTTTTATTTTTAAACATGGTATTGCTAAGTTACTGAGGGTCTTGCTAAATTGCCGAGGCTGGCCTCAAACCTGTGACCCTCCTGTCTCAGCCTCCCAAGAACTGGGATTACAAGTGTGCGCCACCATGCCCAGCCTGAAATTGCTTCTATGAAGATCATCCATAACACCTGTCTTGCTAAATTCAAGGCCAGTTCTCAGCCCTCTCGGCAGCCATAAATACAGTTGTTTAGGACACTTTCACCCTGCCTCGCTGGTCACTGCTTCTCAACCTCCTTTGCTAGTTCCTTTTCTTCTTGGTCTCTAACATTGGCTGAGCCTTGGACCTCTTCCCCTTTCCTCAGTCCTTTTCTTCACTCAGTCCTTTGGTGATCTAGTCAAATCTCAATAGCATAAGGTAAGGGTGGTGAGTTGAGATCCAGCTACTGCCAAGGTCTCAGCTCAGCCTTAAAAGATTAATACCGTTTTGTCTTAGTTCAGGCTGCTATAACAAAATACCATAAGCTGGATATCTTATAAGCAATAGAAACTTATTTCATAGTTACGGAGGCTGGGAAGTCCAATTTCAAGGGACCAGTAGATTTGGTACCTGTCGAGGGCTCTCTGCTTCATAGATGGCACCTCACACGGTGGGAGGGGCAAGCAAGCCTCTTCCTTTGGTTCTTTTATAAGGGCAGTAATCCCATTCATGAGGGTTTTGCCCTTACGACCTAATCACCTCCCAAAGACCCCACCTCTTAACACTATTGCCTGGGAGATTACGTTTCAATACATGAATGGGAGATGAGGACAAAACATTCAGACCACAGCACTTTTTAGGTTTAACTTAGTTTCCCTAGCACTTTTCTCTCTTTTCTAGCTGATAATGGTTATTCTGGCCCCTTTGGAGTTTAAGATGCTTATGGTCTTTTAATAAATTGACATTTGGATTTATAAACCAGGTGTGTGTATTTGTCCATCTGCTTATCTCTCCTTGTTCCATGTTCACTAACAGAAGCCCGATAGCCCAGGCGTGTCACGGTGGCCCAGTCCTGAGTCCAGGAGAGATGACCTTACTTACTTCTTCAGAAGATGGTTAGAAGGGATTAGCCCGGCACAGGTAGCAAGGTCTGAGATTTTCCGGGCCTGCCACCAGAGGGCATCATTCTGGTCCACAATCTGGAGGATGTCCCCCTTCTGGAAAGGCAGCCCAGCGTCCATGCAGGGGATGTCGGGATCCTCCTGTGGCCAGTAATTGGTCATGGCACGAACGTAGACCTGACGGCAGGTGCATAATAGTGCCATCAGAAGAGCCCGTCACGATGTAAAACCATTGCTCCCACTCCTCCGCCTCCTGCTCCATCTTTCCTCCCCACCCTCACTAGAAACAGAGAACTTGCCTCCTGAACCAAGCACCATGAAAACAAGTACTTTGGGGAATAGCATCTCTTAGCTCTGAAACGTTCGTGCTCCAATTTTCACCACTTTTGTTGGCTTGGTTGTACCCCACCTCCTTTTCCTGTGTTCCTTTACCCATTTTGCCTCTCAGCTCACCAGCATTGAGAAACATCCAACACAGCATTGAACGCGTATCCAGAACAGCATGGAGGATAGGGACACTGGACATCGTATTTGGTCTCTTGTTATTTGGGAACTCACTATGCAAGGCTAGGGCCTCAGTAAACTCTTACCGTCTTCTGACTGCTTACTGGAGGGTCAGAAACTGGAACCACCTTGAACATGATTGTGCTGCGAGACATGGCCTAGGGAACGACACGGGAGGAGGGCAAGTCATGACTGCGAGACATGGCCTAGAGAACGACACGGGAGGGGGCCAGTCATGATGGTAGCAGGGTTACTGGGGTTTGGTAGGTGGAGTCAGCTGAATGTGCCCAGGTCGAATAGTGATGACCCGTGGTAACTTTCACAGGACTCAACAGCTAATCGTCACCACCCAGAAATGGAAAGAAACCAGGAAGCAACGTAGCCCTGCATCTCCCCGCTGCAGGCTCCAGAGTCACTGACTACTAAATCCGGACTGAGGTGGCCTCTCCCAGGCTCTCTCCACTTCACTGCTGTCAGAAATACCCTGCTCAGCAAACTCTACTCCCACAGGCCCCGTCCAACTTCCCCTGCTCATGGCTGTGATCTATAGTACTTCAAACGCCCTTTGCAGCACCTTAGAGACCACACAGAATCTTGCAGCAGTAGCTTGCAAAATATTTAGCTGCTTGCTATATTTCTTATCATATCTCTCCTTGCCTCGCTGTCTCCACACCATCACTGTGAAAGCCAGTTCCCTCGAGGCACCCAGTCTGAGAAGCACTGGCCTCTATAATACATGCTGATCAACCCCAGGTCCCACACTTGGGGAGCACATGGAGCAGATGGATGGGGTCATGCAGCTATGGATACTAAGAGCTAAACTGTGATTCAGGGAATGGACTAAGAGGCAGAATTGGAAACTTAACAGAGACCAAAGACTCATAGAATCAGGCTATGAATCCTCAGCTCTAACCATCAAGAGGTGGGCAGGGCCAAGCAAGGATGTCTTGCCCCCTATGTGCTGCCAGGTGGTGACGTATTTCTCCCCTCAAAGCTTCCCTGGAGGAAGATGGTAAGCAGATTTCAGCTGTATAAAAATGTCAGGGGAGCGAGGGGTTTGCTCAGGCTCAGGCTCTGTTTCCAACGGAACAACCCATGTGATGAAAGCCCTGCGCAGGGGCCAGGCGGTCCTCCTAAGGAGCAGCTGGGAAGGGATGCTTCCCAGCTGGGTCAGCACGTGTATGGATTAATGAGCTACATGGCTCCAGACCTTGTCTGGTCCCTGGGGACAGGGACCTGCTGAGAGGGACCCAAATCCCCATGGAAGCGTCGTGCACACACGACAGGCTTGATGGGCCCAGTGCAGGCTTGGCAATTCACTGTCACCAACAAAAAGACAAGAGAAGAGAGTTACCAGAATATGGATCACTTGCTCAGGGTCCAGTCCTTCAACTGAAACTCCATTCACTTCCACCAGTTTGTCTCCAGCATATAACAACCCTAGGCAAATTGGAACGCAATAGAGGAAGGGTACAAAGAAATAGGGGGGAAAATAGAGGCCGCTGTCCTGAGAGCTGCCTAAACATACTCACCCAAGCATACTCTGAAACTCTTAAATAAAAAGTAAACTGTTTGTTCCAACTTACACCACCACGTAAATCTGTGGGCATTTCATTTTCCACCTCTTTAACAACACGAGATATATATATATATATATATATATATATATATATATATTTGCTAATCTGATGTTGTAAGGTGGAACCAGAACATTGGAAAGAAGACAGCAATAAAAACAAAGATGTCTGGATGTGAGTAAATGATGAATGAAAAGAAAAAGGTAGGGGATATTCTTCAAAAGAGAAAATGTAGAGAAGCATGAGGGTTACAATTAGCTCTTAACATTAGAGATTAGGAAATAGAGGGGGGTAGATGGAGTTTGGACACGGGTACTAAAACACAGTCATACAGGAAGAATTAGCTCTAATATTCTATAGCACAGTAGGAGGACTATACTTCACAACAATTTGTTATATATTTTATAAAAAAAAACTAGAAAAGAGGAATTCAAAGTTTCCCAACACAAAGAAATGATAAATGTTTAAGGAGATGGAAATGCTAATTACCCTCACCTGTTTGTTATTATACATTGTATACATGAATTATCACATGGTACCTCTTTAATATGTATAATTATTATGTGTTGTTTTTTAATAAAGGAAAAAAGATGAAGCCTTGGGAAACATGAGGTAAAACAGGAGAGCTGTCAGAGAGATGAGACAGGAAGCAGGGTGACATCATAGAAAAGCAAGCAAGGATGGTGAAAGTGACAGGAAGATGTCAGCAGCATCAAATGTGGTGGAGAAGTCGAAAGATCTTGGGGTGTAATCCATGTGCAGGTTCCAGGGGGCTGTGGGTAGCCGGGACGTGATGCAGCAGAGGTAGAAACCCTCATTTCCAAAGCAATTTGTTTAACTGGTGGAAAGAGCGAGCAAAAGGCATTTCAGGATGGGAAAGAGCTGTGCTATTTTTTGAAAGCACAAGGGTCAGAAAGCTGGGACCATGGGAGCAGGCAGTTGAATCCTGACTCAGACTGGATGACCTGGAGCAAGGTAGTTCCTCCGTTGCTGTGAGCCTCTGTCTCTTCATCTATAAAATGGCATAATACTTGAGGGCAGCGAGAGTTCTCTGGAATATTTGTTCCTTCTTGGCTGCCTTCACCATACAACAGAGTTTAGGAAAGCCCTGACCTAAGTTAGGAAAGAGGGGACGCACAGCCTCTGGAAAGAGACACACAGCCAAGGCTTTCCTGGCCGCACTTGTACCCTGCTGATCCAACTTACCGCTCCTCTCCACCAGCCCGCCATGGATAACCCTGGCCACCAGGATGTCCCCGGTCATCTCGTGGCGCTTGATGGTAGCCCCCTGGAGAGAAAATACAATGGGGTCCCTCTTTTATCTAACATGACCATTTCTCTGGTGGCTTCCCTCAATCAATGCAGCTCTGGTCTTTTAGACAAAAATATTCATACCAACTATAGAGAGATGGGCCACACAGTGCCCTGTGGCCTGTCAGTGACACCAGGCCATCAAAAAGAAAGGCCATTCAACCTTGACCTTCCGAGGTCTCCATTCAACCACAGAGACATAAAAGAATATATATACATACATTTATCTATTATTAATTAATTAATTAATTAATTATTTCATGGTACTAGAGATTGAAGTCACACTGGGCTACATCCCCAGCCCTTTTTATTTATTTATTTATTTATTTGCGGTACCAGGTATTGAACTCAGGGGCATTTTTTTTTTTTTGTGGTACCGGGGATTGAACCCAGGGGCGTTCTACCTCCACGCTACACCCTCGGCCCTATTTTTTTATACTTTATTTTGAAAC
>PVJS01025725.1:0-27602 GCA_004027185.1 Glis glis
GGAGAAGAACACTGTACTCACTGAGCCATATTTATTAAAGATTAAGAGAATCATTGATAAGAAGGTTACAGCAAAGAGAGAACATAGAGGATTTTGCCAGGCCTGCACCTAGGAGTCATGTCCCCTGGGTGGGTGAGGTCACTTGCACCTCCTGGATCGAAGAACAATCAAGTCTCTCCTCAGATAACAAGTCTTTATCCTCCTGTTTGGCAAAGCTTATACCTCTTAAGGCTGTGTTTGCATCTATGAGCCTGAAGCCAAAGAAATGGCTCCCCACAGTTTCTCTTGTTTTCTTGGTCACCTAGTCATTTTTGTTAATCTTTTCAAAGAATCAACTTTTGGGGTTTAAATTTGTTTTCTCTACTGTTTTTCAGTTACAATATTTATTATTTTATTCCTTCTTGCTTCAGGTTTAGCTTGCTCTTTTTCATCTAGTTTTTTTAAGGTGAAAGTTTAGGTTCTTGATTTAAGACCTTCTTTTCTCATGCAGACATCTAAAGTTACACATTTCTTAATAAGCAGGGCTTTAATAAATTTTGATGTTGTGTTTTTATTATCATTCAGTCCAATTTATTTAGCTTCCCTTGTGGTTTTTCAATTCATGGGTCATTTAGATGTGTGCTTTTAAATTTCCAAATAGTTGGTGTTTTCCCAGATTTCTTTCCCTTATGGATCTCTAACTTAATTCCATTGTAATCAGAGAATATGATTTATATAATTTCAATCTTTTTTATTTTATTGAGACTTATTTTGGGTTCTAGCATATGGTATATCATGGAGAATGTTCCATGTACACTTAAAAAAAAAGGATATCCTCTGAAGTCACTGATGGTGTGTTCTATAAATATCAGTCAACTGAGTTGATAGTGTTGTCAATCTTCCATAGTTGTTCTATCAATTATATAGAATGGAGAATTGAAATCTTTCCTAAAACAAGTCTTATTTTGTATACTTAAAGTATACAACATAATATTATGAGATACATCTGTACAATAAAATATAGTGAAGCACATTAACATATTCATCATGTCACATAGTTACCTTTTTGTATATAGCAACAGCAGCTACAATCTATTCACTTAGCAAAAATCCTGATTACAATGAACTCTTATTAACAATAGTCCTCATGTTCTACATTAAATCTCTAGACAAGTTCATCCTATATACCTGCTCTTTTGTATCTTTTGACTTACATCTTCCATTTTCTCCCCTTCCTGCTCTAGGTGATCACTGATTCTTTATCTCCACATATACTTGACATTGTTTTTTTAGATTCCAAATATAAGTGATATCATGCAATATTTGGCAGGGGGGTGTTCTGGCTTTTTTTTCTTAGCATAATGTCGTTTAAGTTCATGCACAGCAAATGGCAGGAATTCCTCCTTTGCAAAAACCAAATAATATTTGTCTGTGTGTATTATGCCACAGTTTCTTTATCCATTTATCCACTTATGGGTACTTAAGTCGTTTCCCTATCTTGGCTATTGTAAATACTGCTGCAATCAACATGGGAGTGCAGATACTTTTCCCAGGTGGTAATTTTATTTCCTTTTTTTATCTGCCCAGATAAATACCACTGGGTCATATGGTAATTCTATTTTTAATTTCTTTAGGAACCTCCCCAATGTTTTTCATAATGATTGCATCAATCTACATCTCCACAAATAATGTACAAGGGTTTCCTTTTCTCCACACTCTCGCCAAAACCTATTTCCTGTTTGTTTGTTTTTTTCTTTTTGGCATGGTACTGGGGATTGAACCCTCTAAGCTACACCCCCAGGTCTATTTTATGTTTTATCTTGAATCAGGGTCTCACTAAATTGCTAAGGCTGGCCTTGAATCTGCGATCCTTCTGCCTCAGCCTCCCGCCTCAGCCTCCCAAGTACTGGGATTACACGGGTGTAAGGTGGTATCTCATAGTTTTTTTTTTTTTTTTTTTGCGGTACTGGGGATTGAACCCAGGGGCGTTCTACCTCCGCGCTACACCCCCGACCCTATTTTTTTATACTTTATTTTGAAACCGGGTCTCGCGAAGTTGCAGAGGGCCTCACTAGGTAGAGAGAGAGAGAGAGAGAGAGAGAGAGAGCTAGCTGAGGCTGGCCGCGAAGCCGGATCCTCCGGTCTCCGC
The DNA here is from genome assembly GCA_004027185.1 of Glis glis. Taxonomy (NCBI): domain Eukaryota; kingdom Metazoa; phylum Chordata; class Mammalia; order Rodentia; family Gliridae; genus Glis; species Glis glis. Next base: position 2,129 of record PVJS01025725.1, read on the forward strand.
CTCCCAAAGTACTGGGATTACAAGTGTGCGCCACCATGCCCGGCCCATCATAGTTTTGATTTGCATTTCCCCATAGTGATTTTGAGCATCTTTTCATATATCATATATCTGTTAGCCATATTTATGTCTTCTTTGGAGAAATGTCTGTTCAGGTTCTTTGCCCATTTTTTAATTTTTTTTTTTTTTTTTTTTGTCCTGGAGACTGAACCCAGAGGCATTCTATCTCCAAACCACACCCCCAGCCTGATTTTATTTATTTGGAAACAGGGTCTCACTGGGTTGCTGAGAGCCTCTCTAAGTTGCCAATGCTGGCTTTGAACTATGATCTTCCTGTCTCAGCCTCCCAAGTACTGGGATTACAAGCATGCATCACTACACCTGGCTCAGGATATATGTTTTCTTGCTATTGCATTGAGTGAGTTCTTTATACATCTTGGATATTAGTCCCTTTATCAAATATATAGTTTGCTTTTTTTTCTTTTATTGGGGATTGAAAATCCCTAACCTTTTCTTTTTTTTTTTTTATATGTGAGACTGAGTCTCATTACGTTGACCAGGCTGGCCTTGAACTTGTGATCCTCCTGCTTCAGCCTCCCAACCAGCTGGGATTACCAGTGTATTGCACCGTGCCCAGCTGTATATATATATTTCCCAATCTGTAGACTTTTTCATTTTGCTAAATAGAAAGTTTTCAGTTTAATGAAGTTTCATTTATTTATGTTTGGCTGCCAAGGCCAATGTCAAGGAGCTTTCCCTCTGTGTTTTCTTCTGACAGTTTTATGGCTTCAGATTTTTTTTTTTTTTTTTTTTTTTGCGGTACCGGGGATTGAAACCAGGGGTATTTTACCTCCATGCTACACCCCCGGCCCTATTTTTAATACTTTATTTTGAAACCGGGTTTCACGAAGTTGCGGAGGGCCTCACTAAGGAGAGAGAGAGAGACAGGGAGAGAGAGAGAGAGAGAGAGAGAGAGCGAGCTGAGGCTGGCCGCAAACCTGGATCCTCCAGTCTCCGCCTCCCAAAGTACTGGGATTACAAGCATGCGCCACCACGCCCGGCCACTGGCTTCAGGTCTTATGCTCAGGTTTTTATCCATTTTTTAGTTGACTTTTGTGTATGGTATAAGGGTCCAATTCCATTCTCTTGCAGTAGAAATAGTTTTCCCAGAACCATTTATTGAAGCAATGTCTTTATAAATTTAATAATATCCAAAATGTATAAAGCGCTTGTGCAATGCAATAGCAAGAAAACATATATCCTGACTTTAAAATGGGCAAAAAATCTGAATAAACATTTCTCCAGAGAAGACATTGTATCTTTTTGGTGGTCTTGTCAAATAACAGTTCACCATACATGTTTTGACTTATTTCTATTCATAAATGTTTGCTTCTTGTTGTTTTCATAGTACAGCATTTCTATCACAATATGTCACTAACAGAGATACTTGTAGCAGTTAAGTAGAGATCTTCTTGGAAGAGTTTTTGAATAAATGCATGACTCTATTGTTGAAATAACTGCACTTGTCAAAAAAAATTAGACATCAGAGGGTTTGGCTGGAACAAGGTATCTGAGAAGCATCTGCTGCGTCAGAAGTCTTGCTGTTATTACACTCAGTTTTAGTTCCTTACTTTGTCAAATAAGAAAAAAAAGACATTTTATCTCGCTTGGTAGAATTTACCTGTAAAATGGCTGGACTTAGTGTTTTAGGTCAGTGGTGTGGATTTATTTTACTATTGATTAAGTATTTGTATATGCATATAATCTCATATGATGTTAAATTTATTGATTTTATGGCATCCAACCCTTTTGTTAGCTTGTATATTATTTTTAATGTTGTCTTTGCCAATTTCCCTAAGTAGTCCCATCAAATATTGCTTTATGTGGTCAAATCCACACAAGTTCATGTCTGTACTTCTTGGTAGGTATTTGTTTTATGACTGTGATTGTGAAATATTACCTTTTTATTACTATGTCATTCTTGCCTTAAATTCTTATATCTAATGCTAATGTTACTAAGCAATTGTTTAGTTAGTATTTTCTTAGTACAAAGTTCTTTTTTAATTCTTTGTCCAAACTTTTTGATGATATGTTTTAACCATATGTCTTGCAAATAGTTCATGGTTATTTTTTAAAACTCTAGTTTTGCTGGGCGTGGTGGCGCACGCTTGTAATCCCAGTACTTGGGAGGTGGAGTCCGGAGGATCTGGGTTTGCGGCCAGCCTCAGCTACTTAGTGAGGCCCTCTGCAACTTTGTGAGACCCGGTTTCAAAATAAAGGATAAAAAATAGGGCCGAGGGTATAGCTTGGAGGTAGAACGCCCCTGGGTTCAATCCCTGGTACCGCAAAAAAACAAAAACAAAAACTCTAGTCTTGAGGTGTTTGTTGTTGTTATTGTTCTTTTTTTTTTGTGTGTGGTACTAGGGATTGAACCCAGGGGCATTCTACCTCCGAGCTACACCCCCCCCCATTTTTTTCTTTTTTTTCAAACAGGGTCTCACTAAGTTGCAGAGGGACTCACTAAGTAGCTAAGGCTGGCCAAGAATCTGTGATTCTCCTGCTCAGCCTCCCAAATACAGGGATTACAAGCAAGTGCCACCACGCCCGGCTTGTTGTTATTTTTTTTTATAGACAGGGCTAATCCACTTATATTTATTTTGACTAACAATATACTTGAACTTCTTTCTACAATCTTATTTGGGTTACATATTTGCCATGATGTTAATTTAGTCCTCTTTTACTGCTTTTTGCCCTATTAATTCATTGTTTTCTCTAAGCCATTTTTTTTCTCTATAGGTTTGTAAGTTACATATTTTCTTTTCTTTTCTTTTTCTCCTGTGGTACTAAGGCATTCTGTTTCTGAGCTACACCCCCAGCCCTATTTTATTTTTACTTTGAAACAGGGTCTTGCTAGGTCGAGAGTCTCACTACTTGCTGAGGCTGTCCTTGAATCTGCAATCCTCCTATCTCAGCCTCCCAAGTACTGGAATTACAGGTGTGCACCACCACGTCTGGCTTTTTTTTTTTTTTTTTTTTTTTGGTGGTGGTACTAGGGATTGAATCCAGGGGTATTCTACCTCTGAGCAATACCCCCAGCTCTATTTTATTTTGATTTTGAAACAGGGTCTCACTAGGTTGATGAGAGTCTCACTACTAGCTGAGGCTATCCTTGAATCTGCAATCCTATTTCAGCCTCCCAAGTACTGGGAATACAGGTGTGTACCACCACACCCAGCAAAGTTACACATTTCTTTCTTCTTATTTTGCTGAATATCTTTAAATGTTTCATATGCATATTAATAATAAACTTTTATATTCAAAGTTGCCATAATCTTTTAAATGGACTTTCCATTTATTTATTTATTATTTATTTATTTATTTGCAGTACTGGGGATTGAACCCAGGGACATTCTACCTCCGAGCTACACCCCCAGCCCTACTTTTTATTTTTTATTTTGAAACAGGGTCTCACTAAGTTGTGGAGGGCCTCACTAAGTCACTGAGGCTGACCGTGAACCTGCAATCCTCCTGTCTCAGCCTCCCAAGTATTGGGATTACAAGTGTGCGCCACCGCGCCTGGCTTAGACTTTCTATTTATAATTACCTGATTATAGATTCCACTTTGCTGGTATAGAATTCAAAACTCAAAATTTCCTGCCTCTCTTGCAGCAAGGATGCAGGCCTGCGACATAGCCTCTGCTTACCAGAAGTACCCATGGAAATGGGAGGAATGTGAGGATCCAAGCTCTGCATAGTGTCCATTTTTTTTTCCTGGTTGCAAGGTCAAGTTTTTTTTTTTTTTTGCGGTACTGGGGATTGAACGCAGGGGCATTCTACCTCCGCGCTATGCCCCCGGCTCTATTTTTCATACTTTATTTTGAAACCGGGTCTCACTAAGTTGTGGAGGGCCTCACTAAGGAGAGAGAGAGAGAGAGACAGGGAGAGAGAGAGCGAGAGAGCTGAGGCTGGCCGCGAACCCAGATCCTCCGGTCTCCACCTCCCAAAGTATTGGGATTACAAGCGTGCGCCACCACGCCAGGCTCAAGGTCAAGTTTTGACAGAGAACTGACACTGATGCTTACAGCAGAGGCAAATGAAGAAGAGTTGGGCTCCTGGCATTTGGTGCTTGGTGGGAATAGCAGCAATTTATCAAGCCAGTTCTATTGCATGGTTTATGGCATTTTTTTTCTCCAAGAAGTGTAGCCTAAGCTTGTTTTTCTAGCTCTCCCAATGACTGGAAGCTGTTATCATTTCAAGAAATTCCTACTGGGCATAGTGGTGCATGCCTGTAATCCCAGTACTCGGGAGGCCGATACAGGAGGATCACGGGTTCAAGGACAGCCTCAGCAACATAGCAAGATTCTCAGCAACCTGGTGAGACCCTGTTTCTAAACAAAAAATAAAAGGGGCAGCTGGGTGTGGTGGCGCATGCTTGTAATCCCAGTACTTGGGAGGTGGAGAACGGAGGATCTGGGTTCGCGGCCAGCCTCAGCTAATTAGTGAGGCCCTCTGCAACTTTGTGAGACCTGGTTTCAAAATAAAGGATAAAAAATAGGGCTGGGGGTATAGCTCGGAGGTAGAACACCCCTGGGTTCAATCCCCGGTACCACAAAAAATAAAAAAATAAAAAGGGCTAGGGGTATAACTTGGAGGTAGAATGCCTCTGGGTTCAAGCTCCAGTATTAAAAAAAAAGAGAGAAAAATTTCTGCATGGATTCTATTGTTTACAACAAAGAATCTTAACCAATATAATAACTCATCAAAGTCTAAAGTTAAGTAATATTTTACTTCTGAATAAATGAAGTCTAGAATTCTGTAACTCTAAACTGCCTCCTACCAAAATCTACATATTTAAAGGGCTAATATTTTAATTTCATCTAGTTTTTAATTTCCAAAATGCTAGTACTTAAAAAAACACTATTGATTTAGATTGACTAAGATATTTGCTAACTCATTTGTTTATCCCTTTTTTTCCCATCTCACTTCTTTCTTTTGGATTTAGCATTTTTCTTGTTGGAGCATGTTCTTTAGTATTTCTTTCAATGAGTATCTGTGAGTCTAAATTTTGAAAATGTGTTCAATTTGACCTTTCTGTAGAAAGATGGTTTAGCTAGGTATAAAATTCTAGTTTCTCAGTTATGGTCGCTCAGTACTTCAGAGATATTTCCCGTCATCTTTGGTCACCTAATGTTGCTGATAAATCTGCTGAGAAGATGACTATCATTTCTTTCAGGGTAATCTGACTTTTCTCAGTGGTAACTTTTTTGTGTGTATGTGGTACTGGGGATTGAATCCAGGGGTATTCTACCTCTGAGCTACACCCTCAGTCCTATTTTATTTGAAACAGGGTCTCATAAGTGTTGAGGCTGGCCATGAACTTGCGATCCTCCCATCTCAGCTTCCCAAGTACTAGGATTACAAGCATGGGCCACCATGCCTGGCTCAGTGGTAACTTTAAACATCTTATTGTTTGATATTCTGTAATTTCACTACTACCTGCAGGTCTCACTTTTTAAAATTCATTCCTATTTTGACTTATTTTCTTCCTTTGATCTGATGACTCATGTTTTTCTTCAAGTCTGAAATATTCAGACATCTCTATGGATATTGCCTCTCCTCCATTCTCTATTTTCTCTCCTCCATAAACTCTTTTAGATATATGATGAGTCTTCTAATGATATCCTCTAGGTCTCTGAACCTAACCTTTTCTGCTTTGGCAGTCTATTATATGTGTTTCCTATGTATTTCAGGCTCTTCATAAAAATCATTTTTACTTTATTTATTTGTGACACTGAAGATTGAATCCAGAGGCATTCTACCTCTGAGCTCCACCTCCAGTCCTATTTTATTTTTTTTCTAGTCTTTTTTTTTGTGTGTGTGGTAGTGGGGATTGAACCCAGGGGCATTTTACCTCTGGGCTACACCCCCAGCCCTATTTTTTTATTCTTTATTTTGAAACCGAGTCTCACTAAGTTGCGGAGGGCCTCACTAAGTAGCCGAAGCTGGCCACGAACCCGGATCCTCTGGTCTCAGCCTCCCAAATATGGAATTACAAGCATGTACCACTATTCCTGGCTTCTATTTTATTTGGAAACAGGGTCTTACTAAATTGCAGAGGGCCTCACGAGGTTGCTGAAACTGGCAGCAAACCTGTGATCCTCCTGTCTTAGCTTTCCAAGTATTGGAATTACAGGCATGCACCACCACACCCAGCAAAATCATTTTTATAAAATAGGATTATCTGTCTTTTTTTTTATGGTATTGGGAATGGAACCCAGGGGCCTTCAACCTCTGGGCTACACCCCCAGACCTATTTTTTACTTGGAAACAGGGTCTTGCTAAGTTGCTGAAAGCTTCACTAAGTTGCTGAGGCTGGCTTTGAACCTGTGATCCTCCTGTGTCAACCTCCCAAGTACTGGGATTACAAGCCTGTGCTGGTCTTAAAACCCCAGTCTATGTTCTACCACATAAACTGCTCCTCTGGCTTTCAAGAACCTCATGCATCCAGACCTGCCATTGATTAGCTGGGTAACTCTGGGCATACTTAACTTTTTGGGTCCCAGTTTCCCAACATGAAGAGGTTAATGAAAAACTGACATGAGGGTCGGGCATGGTGGCGCACGCTTGTAATCCCTGTACTTGGGAGGCTGAGACAGGAGGATCACAGGTTCACAGTCAGCCTCAGCAACTTAGGCCCTCCGCAACTTAGTGAGACCCTGTTTCAAAATAAAGAGTAAAAAATAGGACTGGGGGTGTAGCTTGGATGTAGAATGCCCCTGGGTTCAATCCCCAGTACCGCAAAAAAAAAAAAAAATAGAAAAACTTAAATGAGGTAAAACATATACTGAGTAAGTGTCCAACATGTATTAGCACAGTAAATAAAATTTGGAGTGGCTGCTAGCTCATAGTAATTTCCCTGGTAGTGACAATGTATGTGCCATTCATTTTAGACATGACTTCTGAAAGTAGGCTATTATCAACTCTAAGATCTGGCAGTAGTGATTGGCTGAAGTGCCTGGGTCTAGAACAACCAATTAGTCATTATTGGGACTTGTTAGGAATACTGGCTCTTATATGATTGCAGAGTACTTAATGCGTGAGCAGAGCTCCTGGCTGTAGTAAGGAAGAATAAAATCACATTTAGAAAAAAGAGAGAGGTAAAGGAGAGAAAAGGATTACTGACACTATTTAAATATCTGGCCCCATTGGCTTCCGTGATGTGGCACTTTTCATTATTATAGATTCCTTTAATGTTTGAATATGTTATAGTATACAGAAATAATCTTATACGTTTAAAACATTACCAGAATTTGAACATGAATCTTACTTCATTTTATTGCTCAATTATTATTATTATTTTTTTGTGTGTGTGGTACCGGGGATTGAACGCAGGGGCGTTCTACCTCCGCGCTACGCCCCCGGCCCTATTTTTTTTATACTTTATTTTGAAACCGGGTCTCACGAAGTTGCGGAGGGCCTCACAAGTAGAGAGGGAGAGAGAGACAGGGAGAGAGAGAGAGAGAGAAAGCGTGCGCGAGAGAGAGAGGGAGAGAGAGAGAAAGCGCGCGCGCACATCTGCGAACTGAGGCTGGCCGTGAACCCGGATCCTCCGGTCTCTGCCTCCCAAAGTACTGGGATTACAAGCGTGTGCCACCACGCCCAGCTTATTGCTCAATTATATGTAGACTTTTTATTCCTGTTTTTCAGAATAGTTGTTACCCTCTTACCAGCTACTGAAGAGTAGTTGCTATAATACTAATATTAAATTCGAATGGTCCTTCAGAGTTCCCGCAGCCTTTTGTATCATTATCTTGATTGACTATGTGAGATGAGCAGGTCAGGTAATGTTAAACTTAATTTTTGACAAATGGTGAAATTGAGAGAGGTTAAATGGTGTTCAGGGTGAAACAGGGTAAAAACTCACTCAGGTCTGAAGCATCCACTGTCAGAAGAGCTCAAAGACTACTACAATGCAGAGATGGTACACTACAGAACATTTTCATTAATTACTGTTAAATTAGAAAATTTCAGAAGAGCCTTGAAAAGTTTCATTAGCTCAATCACAAAATCTATTAAAATGCACATTCAGTCTGTAATTTAAATTCATACTCTCAAAAGCACTTCTCCCCAAAGTCAATCTTTGTCATGTTCCTAATCCCGTTTCTGTTGTGCTTTAAATTCTAGAACTTTAACCTAGAAGAGAGATCACTGGGGGAGGGAGTGTTGCTGTGTGTGTGTATTAATCCTGGCTCAATACTCAGTGTTAAACAAGCATATACATAAACGAAGGTGAATTCTTATACCCCTCAACTAAGGTAGAACTCTATTGGATATAGCACATGGGTAATTATTTACAAAGGTGACTTGAAATCACAAAGTACTCTAGTTAATATTATCATAACACCTTTGTTTTGGAGAACTCAAATGCTTTCACAATATTAACTCATTCACCTTCACTGAACTGATAAGGAGAGTTGGGTGACAAATAGTATCCCTATTTTATCTGCTGGAGTTGAAGAAGTAAAGGAGAAAGGAGTTAGGTACTTAAGAGAATGCAAAGCAAGAGCCATGTGACTTTCTTTTTAGCCTCATTATGATTGCTACACTGCAATTAAAAGCATTCTTCCTTTGTGTGTGTGTGGTACCAGCAATCAAACCCAGGGGTGTTCTACCTCTGAGCTACACCCACTCCTATTTATTTTTTATTTTGAAACAGGGCCTCTCAAAGTTGCAGAGGGCATCACTTTAAGTTGCTGAGGCTGGCCCTGAACCTGTGATCCTCCTGTCTCAGCCTCCCAAGAATTGTGACTACAGGCGTGCTCTACCACACCCGTCTGAAGTCCTCCATTTTAACTAGGAAATAGCTACAATGAAGAAGATAGTTTTAGATAAGAAATTGGTTCAACAGAATCATGGCATGGATATGCCAAATATATTGGAAGAATTTATTGCACTACTAATCAGCAGTGTTACTGATCTTGCACTCTGGTATTTCCATTTTTGGATGCTAGGTGTTTTTTTTAAGTGCAGCACTATAATAAATTTAACAGTCCTGGCATAGGTCCCCATTTCTCTAGACTGCCATTAGGCTCAAATTGATCCTCTAAATAAAGTCTGTCCCAAGAGACACAAGTGATGTAGGAAAAGGGGAGTTTAAAAAACCAAACCTGACGTCACACACTTGTGTTCTAACCATCTGTACCTTTTATTAACCAGGGGCTTGAGCCGCCTAGGGGGACAGACACAGGCGCACAACAATCTTCTCCCACACAAGCCTGGAATGGTAACAGTGTGCGGCTGCCGAAGAAAGAAAAGCCGTTTCAGAGCTGTGGGGTGGCGTGGGTGTGTGTGTGTGGCAGGGTAAGAGAGTCATTCCTCTTCTCCATCCAAGGATGCTATTTATTGGAAATCATGCACATCTCCCCCCCCCCTTTCTTTCTTTAAATTGATTTCTCTCGAGTGGGAGGCAAAACCGTTCTGCTGCAAAAGAAGAAAGGAAAGAAACATGCAACACTTGCAGGGGAGCTTTCAAGAGAACCTCCAGCAGCATTGCTTCGTATTGGAACTGCGGGCAGAGAAAGGCTCCGGCGTCCCCAACCTGTTCACTGCAAAGGCGACGCCCTTCCGTCCCGCGTGCTCGCACCAGCTCCCCCCACCCTCCGCCCCGAGAGGGCAGAAACCCCCTGTAACCACCTTTCGCCCCACTCCCTGGGCTTCTTCATCCTCCCCAAACCAAAGGCCGCCTCTCACTGCTCTCTCTACGCCGGTGCAGCTCGCGCCGGTCCCCCCGTGGTTCCCAGGAGGCCGCAGCCCCCAGGTGCCCACACCCCTTCCGGCCCCTCGCCCGACTCCTTAGTCTTCCCCAGCTTTAGGGGAGCGCCTGCACTCTACCTCCACGTGCGATCCTGGGCCGTTACCCCATTCCCTTTCCTGTTCCCCCACCTCCAGTCTCGGGCTCCGCCCACCGCGCCCCGGGCGCGTGCCCAGGAGCCGGGACACCTGGCCGCCCCTCCCCGGCCGGCCCCCACCCCGCTCTCCGGAGCTCCGCGCCCACCCCTGGCCGCTTCCTCCTCCCGCCCCGCCCTTCGCGGGAGGCGGGGGCGGGGCCGAGCGAGCGCGGCGGCGTGGCCAATGGGCGCTCGGCTTACTCTGGCCTCTCCCCCGCGCGGCCGCCAATCGCGGCGGGCGGTGGTGGTAATATTGTGGAGAGGAGTTTGGATGCCGCCGCTGCCGCGGGCTGGAGCGGCACGGCGGCGGGGGCTGCCGGGGTATTTCGGGAAGGGGGCGTGAGGCGGCGGCGGCGGCGGGGGCTGCGTGTGGAGGCAGCCCAGGGAAAGAGAAAGAAAGGAAGGAAGAGGGCGGGGAGCCCTCCGCGGAGGAGGCGGGACCGGCCGAGCTCCTCACCTCGGCGGCGGCGGGTGTCCGGGGAGGCGGCGCCGCCCCCTGCCCGCGGTCTCCTCGGCGCGGCCGGTCACCGACCCGCGGGCATCGGGCAGCGGCCGGAGCGGCTGGCGCGGAGCGGCGGGCCAGTGGGCGGCGGAGCTGGAGTGGGCGCGGAGGCGACCGCCATGGCGTTCCTCAAACTCCGCGACCAGGTAGGTGAGGGGCGGCTGGGCGACATCGCGCCGCCGGGAGGGAGGAGGGAGGAGGCGGGCCGACCGTGTGGGCCTCCGGGGCGGCGGCGCGGCCGCGGGGAGGGTCGCGGGCCGGGGGCGGTCGCGAGGCGCGGCCCGGGGCCGCGGGCGGCCGGCTTGGCGGGGCAGCGCCGGCCCGGGGGAGCCCACGTGCCGCCGGGGGGCTCGCGCCGCGGCCGGAGGGCGGGTTCTGCGCTCGCCGCCCTCGCGTCCGGCGCGCTGCCGGGTAGGCGCCTCCTCTTTCCTGCCAGGTGAGGCTCGGGCCTAACAGGTGGCTTTCCGCTGCCGGGCTGGAGTCGTGCTGGCACACCAGTGACCTCGGGTCACGACCTTGCTCTGCTCTCCTGTTTGCTTCGCGGGATAGCTCGAGGCACTGGCTCTCTCCGGGAGAGAAAAACATTAAAACTGGTTGATTCAGCTAGGGATTAGTTACTCAGTGTGCAAGCTCCCAGACTTGTTTTCTTCTTGTGACATTTCGTGCACCATCTTGGTTACTTTTCCCTGACCTAGGAAGAGCTGGTCAAAGAATACCTGGAGCGCCAAAGAAACTGTGACACTCTGGGACCGAAAAAAAAATACTTTGTGTGTCTAGGAATGAAATCGCAACTTTGAATGAATCGCACACCAAAAAACATGGGAAGATGGGTAAAAAGGCTTTCATGGGAGATGCAGACACTTTCAAATACTTGTATCTTTCCTTTAAAGAGAAGGGAAATTAACGTGTGACATTTACCGAGTCGCCGAAAACTATTAGTGTTGAGGATTTATTTTTGCCATGTTTTCCCGAACAGAAAATATTGAACAGATTTGAAGGGAAGGTAACTTGCATGCATTGGGAAACTATTCTGAAAGTGAGTACCCCTTTTAAAAAACAATGGGGGGAAACTTGAGATGTATTTTTAATATTATCTCTTAGTAAATAATAGTATCCTGAATTCTGACTAGTTAATGTCATGAATTCTCACATTAAAAGTGAATGTTATGTTTGGGGGATGACTGATCTTATGTATCAATTTGGTATCAGGAGAGTTTTAGCTTCTGTTAATACCATCAGGACATGATACTTTGAAAAACTCTTTTTAGTTAAGTATATACTTTGTATTACAAATTAGGTATAGGTCTTCAATGTCCAGTATAGTAGCCGCATGTTGCAACTTAAATTTAATTAAAATTAAATGAACTCAGTTCCTCAGTTTTGCTAGCCATATATCAAGTGATGAGTATCCACAGGTAGCTGTTGGTTATGTATTGAACAGTCTGTATAAAGAACACTTCTGTCTTTCACAAAGTTTTGTCAGACAGTACTTAATAACAGGTAAAGTATAAAACATATCTAATTCCTGTACAGATAATGCACATTATACCCTTAACAGCATGGATCTCAAAATCTAGGTTTTCCACTAATCTTCACCAGTCTAGTAGCATTTCGAGCTTCCGTGTTTATTTCTAGTGCTACATTTGAAAAAAGTTATTTTTGTGATATAGATCAATGTGTGCATTAGGAATTTGGTGGATTTTTAGGAGAACATTCTATTTTTGTTCACTATCAGATTTAAGCAGAAACAGGATTATGTTTTCAGTTGGAAATAAAATTCAGTTGCATCTTTACACTTGAATATTTAGGAATTGCAATTATGAAGCGGTTGTGATACTGCTTCAGTTTTACATAATATCCATTAATACTCAGTGGTGATACTGTTCTTTACAGTATCACCTGTAAACTTGAGAGTACTTGGGCAAGTTAATGAAATGACATGGCTGGGAGAAAACCATTGACATTTTTCTCTATACTACTACGTAATTAATTGTCTCTCCTTTGAAAGACTGTGAGAAATGAGAGTTTGTTTTGCCTAGTTTAAAGGGAATACCTGTTTTTGAAGTCATTTTATATGTTGATATATTATTAGATGTTGGAAATGATAAAAATAAAATAGAATGCAAATACTCTTAACCTTTCCCATCTGCAGGAAAAACAGTTCTGTTAGATGAATTATTTGTAGGAAAGGAGAAAATCTGGATAAGTACACAGACATTTAAAGTTGGAAGGTACTTGACATAGCTTCTAACTCAAAAGCTTTATATACATGTGAGATAGGATGTAGTAGAATCTGCTTTTCTAGGTCTATTTCCATATTTACCTTATATTTTGTTTTCTTCCAGCTTTGCAAAAATAGTTTAATACATAGAGGATACAAATGGGTAAGGGTTTTCTTTGTGCATTTAAGCATTTGAAAGGTTCTAGATGTTTTTTAAATATAAAGCCAATAAGTAAATAAAGCAATTTGTTCTCATAGCCACTCAATCTGAATAAAGGCAGCATTCTCTCATTTTTCCGATGGGGATAAGAAGTTACTACTGTACTATTTTCTGTTTATGAGTAGATGAAAATAACTTTTAGTTGTAAATAAAATGAAAATAATTTGTTTTCTATCTGTAGGGAGTAGGCATATGAATTTTTTTCCTGAATTATTTCACGTTGGTTTATTTTATTTTATTTTATTTTTTAATTCTTTGCAGTGCTGGGGATTGAACCCAGGAACATTCTACCTCTGAGCTACATCCCCCAGCCCTATTTTTTAGTCTTTATTTTGAAACAGGGTCTCACTAAGTTGCGGAGGGCCTCACTAAGTAGCTGAGGCTGGCTGTGAACCTGTGATCCTCCTGTCTCAGCCTCCTAAGTACTGGTATTACAAGTGTACACCACCACGCCCAGCTTCCCGTTAGTTTAGATAGCATGAATCTGTAACACAATTGGAGGGGTTCTTCCCCTACAGGTGTTGCTGTAAGGATTTTTCTCTTTTTAGTTAGTAGCAGTTAATCGTACATGATTTCATTTGATTTATTAACAGTACACCCTAATAAGAAAGGTAGAAGGTCTTGTTTAGATTAAGGATCATAAATTCCAAAACTGGGAAGCTAAATAGCAACTGTATGGGCTTCAGTATTTAGAAGACAGTGAGGAGTGGTGATGATGGCCATAGGATCAGGTCTGTTAGTTGCTGCTCAGCTCCAGGTCATTGTTACTGTGCAGGTTTGCCTAATATTTTCATAACTCCATTTTTTTTTTAGGAAGCTAGAACTCCAGATTGTTATGCAAAATCTATTTGTAAACTTTGGCAAGTTGATAATCACCAATGATAGTTAATGCTGTGATTCTAAAAAGGGGCTGGTAAGGAACTAGTTTGTAACTGCTAATTTAGATCATTTGGAGAAAGCAAAGTATAAAAAGAGTCCTATTAAAGACAGTTTTCATTGAGATAGAGTAGCCAAAGTGATCATAATGTTGTTGGGGTTTTTTTTTGGTGATGTCGAGGATCGAACTCAGGGCCTTGTGCATGTTAGGCATGCCTTCTACCACTGAGCTACACCCTCAGTTCCAGCTATAAGCTTTCTTTTTTTTTTTTTTCATTCATTTTGTAGTACTGGGGATTGAACCCAGGCATATTCTACCTCTGAGCTATACCCCCAGCCCTGTTTTTTTTTTTATTTTTTATTTTGAAACAGGGTCTCGCTAAGTTGCTGTGGACCTCGCTAAGTTGCTGAGGCTGACCTTGAACCTGCTGTTCTCCTGTCTCAGCCTCATAAGTACCAGGGTTACAGGCATGTGCCATCACTCCCAGCTTTGGCCACAGACTTTTGTATCATGTAAGAGTTCTTAAAAAATATTAATATACTTATGCCATTTCATTTCCACCTATAGTGTACATACAGTCACAGGTTATCCATCCATTCGTTCCCTCCCTCTTTTCCTCCCTCTTTCCCCTCCTTAGTACTGGGGATTGAACCCAGGGGCATTCTACCTCTGAGCTACACCTCCAGCCCTATTTATTTCATTTTTGAAACAGAATCTCACTAAGTTGCTGAAGATCTTGCTAAATTGCTGAGGTTGGCCTCAAATCTGTGATTCTCCTGTCTCAATCTTGCAAGCACTGGAATTACAGGTGTGAACCACCGTGCCTGGTTTGGCATAGTATTTATTTTTACTTTTTCAGAATTTATTTTATAACTGGAGTTAAGTTTTGTTTGTAGTAGTACTAAAGGGTAGTAGCTTTATGTTTGGATTTCTCCACCCCATTTGGCTATAGTAAGTAGGTACCTTTAAGTCTTGTTTTTCCTCATTTAAAATATTAAAAACATTTTTGATTGCTACATAATGTACATATTTATGGAGTACAGTGTGATATTTCACTGTATCATACAGTGTGTAATGATTACATCAGGATGGTTGGTATATCCATCACCTTAAATATTTATCATTTTCTTGTACTGGGAACATTCAAAATATCTACTATTGCTTATAGAAATACACAATTGTATATTTCATCTTGCTGTTAAAATATGATTAATTGTTGTTAGCCATAGTTATCCTACTATGTTATTAGGAGTTATTCCTCATATTGAATTGCACCCCGTACCTGTTAACCATTCTCTTGCCATTGCCCCCTGGTCCCCAGCTTTTTGGTAACCACTATTCTACTCTGCTTTTATGAAATCAACTGTTTAAGCTTTCACAGTTGAGAACATGCAGTATTTGTCTTTCATACAGATTATTTTTGTGTAGGAGCCATATTTGTGTGCTCCCATCTAGATTAATGGGTGAGGATTCTTGGTTGAAGGTGTTTTGTTTAAACATGTATATCAGTGAGTAAGTATTGGATGAATGGGAATAATTTAACTATTCTTTTGTGTAGTAAGTAGTTAGTTCTCACTTGGTCAAATACCTACTTAGTAAGAGTGAAGCAATGTTTGTTCTTTCAGTAGATAAAAAAGAGATAACCCTTGAGAAATCTTACAATAGGGGTTATAGAATGCGTGAAATGTTTGGAGAACACTGATGTCATATACTTAAGTACTATATCAAGTGTCCCTGCTTAGTGGTGAAGACCATGCAGGATGCAGGGATGAAGTAGCCACCGGCACCACCCTGAAAGATCTTACAGACACACAAATACAGGGTATGAGAGATACTTCACATGATAAGGTTGTAGAGGTTGAAGGAAAACATCGG
This sequence comes from Glis glis, assembly GCA_004027185.1. Taxonomy (NCBI): domain Eukaryota; kingdom Metazoa; phylum Chordata; class Mammalia; order Rodentia; family Gliridae; genus Glis; species Glis glis. The sequence continues at coordinate 17,768 of PVJS01025725.1, forward strand.
GCATATTTGAAAATGTTAACTAATATTCAAAGTGAGCCTCTCATATTTCCTGACTTTCAATACCTCGTATAATACAAAGTAGAACCTATTGGGCTGCATAAGAGATGGACATAACATGTTTCAGAATTCAGAAGGGACCAGTTGGTGAAGGTAGAAGGAAACTCTTGTGGCAGGGAAGATATTGAAGTAATAGTTGGGCCTTCTTAAAAAAGTGTCTGTGAGGGTTTCACCATGAATGTGCATATATACACTTACCTGAAGAGGGTTCATAAGCTCCTCAGAGGGGTCTGTAACACTCGAAAGTTAAATAATCATTACAAGTTTTTAAAAGGAGTGGGGTGGGATACAGAGGGAAATACACCAAGTGATGTGTTCTTTTTTTTTTTTTTTTTTGCGGTACTGGGGATTGAACCCAGGGGCATTCTACCTCTGTGCTACACCCCTGGCCCTATTTTCATCCTTTATTTTGAAACAGGGTCTCACTAAGTTGTGGAGGGCCTCACTAGGTAGCTGAGGCTGGCCTCGAACCCAGATCCTCCGGTCTCCGCCTCCCAAGTACTGGGATTACAAGCGTGCGCCACCACGCCCGGCATGTGTTCATTTATGAACGAATCATTTTCAGTCTTACGATGATACATAATTATGACACACCAAAAAGTTAAAAAGAGGGGGGTAGATTACAAAAGACAGACAAAAACCCAATATTAGTTCAGTAACTGCTGCTATAATTTAGAACATATGTGGAGTATTTTAGTACAAACCAAGAACATTAAATACTAAGCAGAATGAATGTATTTTGAAAGATTCCTTACAACTGTATTAATGGTCTACTGATAGGTACAGATGAGTGTTTTATTCATATAATAATTGGCAGTTTTTTATTATATAGTCCCATTAGGATAAATTAATATTATGAAAACATAATTAAACATTGGTTATGGTGATAAAGAGAGCAGATAATCCAAGTAGTTAGATTTGGGTTGCATTAAATTTTTCATATTTTGCATTTTGTGTGTCTTCTTGGTTTTTCTAGCCTGATGTAAAAATTGTTTTTAGTTAATGCATTCTATCTGGGCTGGGGTGAAATGCTTCTGGAAAATGTTCTGTGCTTGGAGAAAATAGTTCAGGATTAAGTCTTGTTCAGAATAATGTATACTATCAACAATTCTCATCAAATTAAATCACACTATTACTTCTAATTTGTAGCAAAAATTGAGTCTGAGACAGGAGGATTGCAGGTTCAAGGCTAGTCTCAGCAACTTAGTGAGACCCTCAGCAACTTAACAAGACCCTGTTTCAAAATAAAAAATAAGCTTGGCGTGGTGGCACAGGCTTGTAATCCCAGTACTTGGGAGGCTGAGACTGGAGGATCTGGGTTCACCGCCAGCCTCAGCTACTTAGTGAGGCCTTCTGCAACTTAGTGAGACCCTGTTTCAAAATAAAGAACAAAAAATAGGGCTGGAGGTGTAGCTCAGAGGTAGAATGCCCCTGGGTTCAATCCCTGGTACCGCAAAAAAAAAAAAAAGAAATAAATAAAAATAAAACAGGGCTGGGGTCTAGCTCAGAGGTGGGATATCCCAGGGTTCAATCCCCAGTACCAAAAAAGAAAGAAATTAATGAAATCTCCAGTTGCTTAAACCAATCACATTTTCAACTGTTACTGGGATATTGTGTAGAAATATATAGTTGAGATTATTAAAGTTCTCAAATACTTTAGGTTAAATTTTCACTTTCATCCTCCACCCCCAATTTTTAGTTATACAACCATACCTCAGAGATACTGTGGGCTTAAGAGTCTCCGACCACTGCAGTAAAGTAAATAGCTCAAAGTAAGTCACATGAATTTTTTTGTTTCCCAGTGCATAAGAAAGTTATGTTGACATTATACTGTAGTCTATTAAGTATATAATAGCGTTATGTTTTTAAAAAGTGTACATACTTTAATTCAAAATACTTTATTGCTCAACGATGCTAATGATCATCTGAGCGATTGAAAAAATTGTGCCAGTAGACTTGCTTAACACCAGTTGCCACATACCTTCAGTGTGTAAGAAGCACAGTATTTATAAAACACAATAAAATGAAATATGGCTGTATTGGTAAGTAATTTATCCAGCCTCCTTGAATGATACTGATTTAAAAAAAAAGCTACCATGATTCTTCTGTTTTGTATGTGACCTATCTGGTTTATAAAGCAGTCTTGGATAGAACTACTGTTCTTATAACTTTAGTGAAAAGGCCACTTTGGCCTAGTAAATTTAAGTTCAAATTCTTTTTTTTTTAAATTGGTACCGGGGATCAAGCCCAGGGGCATTCTACCTCCAAACTACATCTCTTTTTCTATTTTTGAAACAGAGTCTCACTAAGTTGCTGAGGTTGGACTTGAACCTCTGATCTTCCTATCTCAGCCTCCCAAGTACTGAGATTACAGGCATATGCCACTGTGCCTGACTTAATGTTCAAATTCTTAATTGGTAAGGGTTTACTTATCTACATTTATTATAAACTTAAAATTGTATTTTTTCTACACTTAAAGATTCAGGGCCACCGATAACATTATCAAAACATGCAGCCCAGGACAGTTAAAATACTTAAAAAAGGGAGATTGGGTAGAGAAATACTTGTTCCTGAAGCTAAAATAAGATTTATTACAGGTGAGCACTAGATTTAACTTTACTTCCTATTACTGAAGGTATTCCCACCCCCAAAATCCCCAAATATAATGAGAAGCGTAAATTAGTCTGTAAAGGCAGCCTTTTCTTTTGCATGAGTTTTTGGATTGAAAAGTTTGATAGCTTTTCTTTTTTAAACAGCTTTATTAAAATGTAATTCATGAACAAATTTAAATTGTACAATCCAGTGTTTTTCAGTATATTTACAGAGCTGTATAAGTATTGCCATAATCAATCTTGGAACATTTTATCATGCCAAAACGAAGCCTCTGACTCCTAAACCATCATCCTCTGAATCTCTATCCTCCCCAGCCCTAGAAAACTAGCGTTCTGTTTTATGGATCTGGAAGAAAGGCATAGTGGGAAATGTGGGGGAAAGGGCACCAAGCTTCTATGCCATCTGAGTGTGCCATTCCTCTAGAAACCTTCAATGTACTTCCATAGAAGCCCCCTCACCCCAATCCTTTTGGTTTTTATGGAAGCTTCATTATGTAAGTACAGTTGATTAAATCATTGGTCATTGGTAATCAAGCCAGGCTTCAGCCCCTTTCCCCTCTCCTGAGGTTGGGAGGTGGAGCCAGAAGTTCTAGCCCTCTAATCTGTCTTCCTGTTACAGGTGAGCAACCCCCATCCCGAAGGTGTGTGTGGGGGGTCACAACCATCAGTGGTTTCATTAGCATAAAACAGATACTCTTAGCCCTCTAGAGATTACAAGGAGTTTTAGGAATTCTATACCAAGACAGAAGACCAAGTATATATTTCACAATATCACAATTACTGAGTGTAGGAGTTCTGTATATATTCTGGACACGGGTTCATTTTTTTGTACATAGATATTAAGTTGTTCTTGTACCACTTATTGAAAATACTGTTCTTCCCCCCATCCCCACTGAATTATCTTGGCATCTTTATCACAAATCAATTGACTCTAAATGTAAGAGCTTATTTCTGGACTTTCAGTTCTCTTCCATTGGTCTACATGTCTGTATGCCAGTACCATACTGTCTTGATAACTATAGCTTTGTAGTAAGTTTGAAATTGGGAAGTGTAAGTCCTCTAACTTTGACCTTGTTTTTCAATATTTTGGTTTTTATGGGTCAATTGCATTCTTATATTAATTTTGGCATTTTCTTTCAATTGCTGTCAGAAAGACAGTTGGAGTTTTGATAGTATTGCAACTCTGTAGCTCAGTTTGGGAAATATTTCTATCATATTATTAAATCTTTCAATCTATAAGCATGAGATGCTTTCCATTTATTAAAGTTCATTAATTTCTAGGGTTAACTGCTAGGAGTTATTGGAAATTAATTTTCTCAATTCTATTTTCAGAGTGTTTATTGCTAATGTATAGAAATACAATTTATATATTGTTCCTCTATACTGAAACTTTATTGAACTCATTTTTTAGTATTAATAGGTTTTTAGTGGATACCTGAGGCTTTTCTATATAAAGAGTATATCATCTATAACTTCTTTCTTTCCTTCTTTCCAATCTAGATGCCTTTTATTTCTTTTTGCTTATTTGCCCTGACTCCAGGACAATGTTAAATAGAAGTGGTTAGATGTCTTTGTCTTGTTCTTGATCCTTACATCACTGTCTTTCATCATTAAGTATTATGTTACCTGTGAATTTTTCATTGATAGGTTTTATTAGGTTGAGTAGGTTTCCTTCTATTCCTAGTTTGTTGATTAGTAACTTCTTAAATGTGGATATCAAATATTAGTTCCCATCTGGACAATGTAGCTATTTGAATAAAGCTAAAGCTTAGGAAGGAAAAATCCCCTCATTTTCAACCAAGATCACATTACTGACAGAGCTTTTCCATTCTCAACTTCCAAATATTGTTTCTTCAGTGATGATTCACAAAAGTAATTCTGGTTTTAAGTTTTTACCTAAGCTCAACTCTGACATTTGCCTGTTTGATAACTTCAGTTAACTATATGTGTGTGTCACCCCCCATTTTTTTTAAAATTTATGGTACTGGGGATTGAACCCAATGGTATTCTACCTCCATGCTATACCCTTAGCGCTTTTTAATTTTTATTTTGAAGCAGTCTCTCACTAAGTTGCTGAGGCTAGCCTTGAACTTGACATCCTCCTGTCTCAACCTCCTAAGTATTGGGATCACAGGCATGGGCCACCACGCCTGGCATGTCACCCCAAATTTAACATGACTGTTTATACATTCATTTGACTGACTGTGATTTTTATTGTGCATCAAGTTCTACACCAGACTCCAAAGAATAAAAAAAATGTGTTTGAAGAATTGTCAAGAGGTTAATATGGCTGCAGCACAGATCACTTGGGAGTGTCAAGAGAGAACCATGTTGGAGACCGGGGCCAGATGATGAAGATCCTGAGTTTTAAGGAGATGGAACTTTATTCTGAAAGCAGTGATGAGCTGCTGAAAGATCCAAAGCAGGGAATCAGAACAAGATTTATATTTTGAATGAATTCTTCAGGAGAGGTAGTATAGAATATGAACCAATGTGTTGGGTGAAGCTGGAGGCAGGGGAGCCAGTAGGAAGTTACATCCATTTGAAAAGAGGCTTGACCTAAGACACTGGCCATGGGAATGGATTTCAGAAATATTTAGGAAGTAAAACTGATAGGACTTGCTAACAGTAGGGGCTGAAGTTCAAGAAGAATGGGTCCTTAGTGACTCCTAGAGTTTTGAATAGGGGACCTGATTGGATAGGGCATGCTAGAGGAGGAGCTGGTTTGAAGGTAAAATGAATTTGTATTTGGAAATATTGAGGTCCTTGTGGAACATCTAGATGGAGAAATATTGTCATAGTGGGCGGTGAATGTGAGGCTGGACTCAGAGAAGTGTTTTAGGTGGTAATTGAAGTGAGTGGATTCACTGAAGGAATGAGAAGAGCTTATGACCAAGAGAATATAATAAAAGGATATGGAACAAATAGAAGAAAGGAATCTTAAGAAGTTACTAGAGTTAGGAAGAAAGCCACAGAGCCTGCTGTCATAGGCCAAAGGGGGAAAGAATTTCCCAAGTTGTACCTTTTGTATTCTCTTAGGCTTGAAGGCTTTTTTTTTTAACCACCTTTTACTTTGCCTTTCATCCCAGTACATTGTTGTTGGGTTGTTTTCTGTGTGTGTGTGTGTGCGCGTGCGCGCGCGCGTGTGTGCATGTGCTGAAAATTGAACCTAGGGGCATTCTACCTCTGAGCTAAACCCCCAGCATTGTTTTATTTTTTATTTGGAAACAGGCTCACTACATTGCTGAGAGTCTCACTAAGTTGTTGAGGCTGTCTTTGAACCTGCAATCCTCCTGTCTCAGCCTTCCAGATACTGGGATTACAGACGTGCACCACCCCAAGATATTGTTTTAAAACTTTTCTGTAGAGATGTTTTTTCTTATTTGTTCCAAGCTCTTCATTTTTTAAGCCACTATTTCCCAGTTTGGGCATACATCAGAATCACTTAGATCTACTAATTGAGGATCATTTTGGGTAATGCCTTGGAATCAGTCGTCTGCTTGCCTCTCTCCCCCTCTTTATATATATATATTTATGTATATATATATACATATATATATAAAATATATATATATATATATTTAACATATATATATATTTAAATATATATATATAAAATGTATTGGCAATACTGGGGATTGAACCCAGGGGCATTCTACCTCTGAGCTACACCCCTAGCCCTATTTTTTTATTCTTTGTTTTGAAACAGGGTCTAAGTTGCCTAGGGCCTCACTTAGTAGTGGATCCTCCTGTCTCAGCCTCCCAGGTACTGGGATTACAAGCACGCACCACCATGCCCAACTATATAGACCGTTTTGAAACACAGTCTTGCTAAATTGTTAAGGCTGACCTTGAACCTGTGATCCTCCTGTTTTAGCCTCCTAAGTATTGGGATTACAGGTGTGTGTCATCATGCCCAGCAAACTTCACTTGTTTTAAGAGAATAATTCTATTATTATTATTATTACTATTATTATTTTGTATGTGTGTGTGTGATGCTAGGGATTGAACCCAAGGGCATTCTACCTCTGAGCCCACACACACCCCAGCCCTATTTTATTTAAGTTTTAAATTTGGAAACAGGGTCTCACTACGTTACTGAGAGCCTCACTAAATCACTGAGGCTGGCCTTGAACCTGCAATCCTCCTGTCTCAGCCTCCCAAGTACTGGGATTACAGGCATGCGCTACCATGCCCAGCTTCAATTAGTTTTCTTAGCAAATTTGACTAGTGGTGAGAGTAGTGCACCCATCCCCACAGCCCAATTTTACAACATTCCCGTCATGCCAAAAACAATTCTTCATGCCCATTTTGCAGTCACTCTAGGTCCCACTTCCAGCCTCAGTCAACTATTGAGTAGACATCTATCAGTGTATTTTTTTTGACATTTCATATAAATGGAGTCATAAGATATGTGATCCTTTTATCTGACTCCTTTCATGCTGCATTCATGTCGTAACATGTATTCTTCGTTGCTGAATATTATTCTGTTGTAAGGATTTATCCATTTCCCATTTGATGGAAATTTGAATTGTTTCCCATTTTTGGCAGTTATGAATAATGCTGTTGTGAATATTCACATATAAAATTTATCTTTATGAAGATATAACATTTTAATTTCTCTTAGGAAAATACCTAGGAGTGAAATTGCTTAGTTGTATGGTAAGCTTATGTTTCAAATGTTTTAAGACCAATTGAAGGTCTTGGTGAAATTCGCCAGTGAAACTGTATGGACCAGATTTCTTCATGGGAAGATTTTAATTACTAATTCAGTTGCTTTACTTGGTTGAGGTCCATTCAGATTTTCTCTTTCCTTTTGAGTCAGTTTCAGTAATTTGTCTTTCTAGGAATTTGTTCATTATATCTAAGTTGTTTACATTTGTTGGCATAAAGTTGTTCATTTAACCCCTTATAATTCTTCTAATTTTTCTACATTTTGTAGTGATGCCCTCTCTTTCATTCCTGAATTTGGTAATTTTTATCTTCATCCTATTTTTTTTGTCATTCTAAAGGTTTATCTATTTTGTTGGTCTTTTCAAAGAACCAATCTTTGTTTCTACTGCTAATATTTATCATTTCTTTCCTTCTCCTTGCTTTTCATTTGCTCTTTTCCTAATTTCTTAAGGTAGAAACTTGAGGTTTTTCATTTTTAATGTTGGTGTGTGCAGCTATGAATTTTCCTCTAAACACTGTGTTAGCTGTATCTTATGTAAATTTCCATGTTTTGTTTTCATTTTCCTTTAGCTTATAATATATTCTGCGTGTTTGTGTGTGTGTGTGTGTGTGTGTGTCTGTCTGTCTGTCTGTCTTTCACTGGGGGTTGAACCTAGGAGTGGCCTACCTCTGTAGCTCAAAATATATTGAGTTCCTTTGTGATTTCATCTTTGACCCCATTAGAGCAGTTTAAGTTTTCAAACATTTTTAGATTTTCCAAATTTCTTTTTGTTGTTGCTTCCTAATATAGTTACATTGTGATTGAAAAACATTATTGTATCACTTCTCTCTCTCCCTCTCTTTTTTTTGGGGGGGGTACTGGGAATTGAACCCAGTGGCATTCTACCTCTGAGCTATATCCCCAGCTCTTTTTATTTTTTGTTTTGAAGCAGGGTCTTCACTAAGTTGCTGAGAGCCTCACCAAGTTATTGAGGCTGGTCTTGAACATGCCATCCTGCTGTCTCAGTCTCAGATATGTGTGCCAGCACACCTGGCTCACTTTTCTTCTTTTAACATTCTGGAAAAATGTTCCATGTGTATGTGAGGAGAATGTGTAGTCTGCTGTTGTTGGATGGAGTCTTCTGTAGGTGTCAGGTCAGGTTGGTTAATAGCGTTGTTTCAATTTTTAGTATCTTTGCTAATTTCCTGCTTGTTTATCCATTAGTCCCTACTTATTATTGTTAAATTGCCAGTTTCACCCATTTCTTTTTTTTTTTTTTTTTTTTTTTTTTTTTTTTTTTGCGGTACTGGGGATTGAACCCAGGGGCGTTCTACCTCCGTGCTACACCCCCGGCCCTATTTTTTATACTTTATTTTGAAACCGGGTCTCATGAAGTTGTGGAGGGCCTCACTAAGTAGAGAGAGAGAGAGAGAGAGAGAGAGAGAGAGAGAGAGAGAGAAACAGAGCGCTGAGGCTGGCCGCGGACCCAGATCCTCTGGTCTCTGCCTCCCAAAGTACTGGGATTACAAGCGTGCACCACCACGCCTGGCCCATTTCTTTTCTTTTTATTTTATTTTACTTATTTCAGTTCTTAATACTGAGAATTGAACCCATGGACGCTCTACCACTTAGCTACATCCTCAGCCTTTTAAATTGTTTTATTGTATTTCTTTGATTCTCTTTTCCTGTTTTATTGAAACTGTCTTTGTTTGCTGATGACATGATCCTTAGAATATCCAAAAAATTCAACCAGAAGACTGCTAGAAGTGATAGTTTCAGAAAAGTAGCAGGATACAAAATCAACCTATGAAAATCATTAGCATTCCTTTACACCAGTCATGAATCCACTGAAAAAGAAATACAGAAAACAATTCCATTCACAATAACCTCAAAAAGGATAAAATATTTAGGAATAAATCTAACCAAGGAGGTAAAAGACCTCTACACTGAAAATTATAAATCACTAAAGAGAGCCAGGCGTGATGGTGCTCGCTTGTAATTGCAGGTTCGGGACTAGCCTCAGCTACTTAGTGAGCCCCCCTGCAACTTAGTGATACTGTGTTTCAAAATAAAGAATAAAAAAATTAAAAAATAGGGCTGGGGATGTAGCTTGGGGGTAGAATGCCCCTGGGTTTCAATCCCCAGTACCATACACAACACACAAAAAAGGTCACTAGCCGGGCATGGTGGTGCACGCTTGTAATCCCAGTTCTTTGGGAGGCGGAGACCGGAGGATCCAGGTTCGCGGCCAGCCTCAGCTCACTCTGTATCTCTCTCTACTTAGTGAGGCCCTCCGCAACTTCATGAGACCCGGTTTCAAAATAAAGTATAAAAAAATAGGGCCGGGGGTGTAGTGCGGAAGTAGAACGCCTCTGGGTTCAATCCCTGGTACCACACCCACAAAAAAAAAGTCACTAAAGAAAGAAATAGGTTTTTTTTAATTTTTTATGTTTTTGCGGTGCTGGGGATTGAACCCAGGGTTATTCTACCTGTGAGCTCCACCCCCAGCCCT
>PVJS01025726.1:16561-27809 GCA_004027185.1 Glis glis
TTTTTTTTTTTTTTTTTTTTTTTTGTGGTACCGGGATTGAACCCAGGGGCGTTCTACCTCCGTGCTACACCCCGGCCCTATATTTTTATGCTTTATTTTGAAACCGGGTCTCACGAAGTTGCGGAAGGCCTCACTAGGGAGAGAGAGAGAGAGAGAGACAGAGAGAGAGAGAGATCGCGCGCGCACGCCCTGCGTGCGTGCTGAGGGTGGCTGCAAACCCAGATCCTCCGGTCTCCGCCTCCCAAAGTACTGGGATTACAAGCATGCGCCACCACGCCCGGCTCGCTTATATATTTTTGTATATTTCCCCCAACATGGCGCCATGCTGTTCTTGTAGCATGCTGGTTTGGGACATCATATTTGGAATGTATTTCCATGTCTAATATGTATTTGTCACCTTTTTGCAGCACTGGGGATTGAACCCAGGGGTGTTCTACCTCTGAGCGACACCCCCAGCCCTATTTTATTTTTCTTTTGAAACAGGGTCTCACTAGGTTGCTGAGATTCTCACTACTTTGCTGAAGCTGTCCTCAAACCTGCGATCCTCCTGTCTCAGCCTCCCAAGTACTGGGATTACAGGCATGCGCCACCATGCCTGGCTTCACTTTTGTTTTGAGATAGGGTCTTGCTGTGTTGCCCAAGCTGGCTTTGAACTCCTGGGCTCAGGAAATCCTCTTGCCTCAGCCTCCCGAGTAGCTGGGACCACAGGTACCACTGCACCCAGCTCACAGTTGTCACTTTTAAAGGCATCATACTTTTTTTTTTTAATTGTCTAAATAAGATGGGAGTGCATGCCTGTTATCCCAGTACTTGGGAGGCTGAGATAAGAGGGTCACAGGTTCGAGGCCAGCCTCAGCAACTTAGCCAGACCTTGTTTTACAATAAAAAATAAAAAAGGGCTGAGGGTATAGCTCAGAGGTAGAACACCTCTGGGTTCAATCCCCAGTGAGACACACACACACACACACACACACACACACGGCTAAATACAGTATAATGTATTTGGACTGTCTGCTTTTGATGGGTACTTAGGTGAAAAAAAATTTTGGGGGGGTACTGGAGGTTGAACCCAGAGGCATTCTACCTCTGAGCTATACCCCCAGCCCCATTTTATTTTTTTTTATTTTGAGACAGTGTCTCACTGAGTTGCTGAGGCTGACCTCGAACCTGTGATCCTCATGTCTCAGCCTCCCAAGTACTGGGATTACAGGGATGCACCGCCACGTCCGACTTCAAAAACAATTTTAAGCCATTACAGGTTGAACATGCCTAATCCAAAACTCTAAAATGCTCCAAAACCCGAAACTTTCTGAGTGCTGATGAGACATCACAAGTTGAAGGCTCAATTCACACAAACTTTGTTTCATACACAACTTAAGACTGTTGTATAAAGTCACTTTCAAGCTATGTGTATGAAGTGTGTATGAAACAAATGAATTTCATGTTTAGACTTGGGTCCCATTCCCAACATATCTCATTATGTATATTCAAAATTCCAAAATCTGGAAGAAAAAAATCACAAATCTGGAACACTTCTGGTCCCAAGCATTTTGGATACTCACCTGTATAAGGCAGGCAAGCACATTTACATATTCATCATCTTGTACCTGTTGGATTCATTTATTTTTCTGCATAAATTCCTGCTGAGTAGAATTACTGAAACCTAGCTGGGCATGGTGGCGCACACTTGTAATCCCAGTACTTGGGAGGCTGAGACAGGAGGATTGCAGGTTCACAGCCAGCCTCAGCTACTTAGTGAGGCCCTCCGCAACTTAGTGAGACCCTGTTTCAAAATAAAGAATAAAATATAGGGCTGGGGTGTAGCTCTGAGGTAGAATACCCCTGGATTCCATCCCTAGTTCTGCAAAAAAAAAAAAAAAAGCTTTTTTGCCCAGGGACATTCTGCCTCTGTGATACTGGGATTACAGGCCTGCGCCACCACACCCGGCTTCAAATCATTTTTAACACCAGCCTTTCCCCCTTAAGACTCATCTATCTTTTGTGTGTGTGGTGCTGGGGGTTGGACCCAGCCCTGGGGGTTGGACCCAGCCCTTTTTATTGTTTTAATTTTTTTTTTTTTTGCGGTACTGGGGATTGAACCCAGGGGCATTCTACCTCCAAGCTATACCCCAGCCCTATTTTTTATTCTTTATTTCGAAACAGGGTCACACTAAGTTGCGGAGGGCCTCGCTAAGTAGCTGAGACTGGCTGCAAACCCGGATCCTCTGGTCTCAGCCTCCCAAGTACTGGAATTATAAGTGTGCGCCACCACACCCGCCTCTTTTTGTTTTTTTATTTTGAGACATGGTCTTACCAAGTTGCCCAGACTGACCTCGAACTTACGATCTTCCTGCCTCAGGCTGCCAAATTGCTGGGATGACAGGTGTTGCGCGCCACTGTGCCTGACTCGATCTCTTAATCTGCTTTTCTTACCTGAGGGTGGGGACATCATCAGAAGTGGGAGAGGAGGCTGGGCATGATAGCGCACGCCTGTGATCCCAGTACTCGGGAGGCTGAGATAGGAGGATCACAGGTTTGAGGCCAACCTCAGCAACTAGGTGAGACTCAATAACTTAGCAAGGCCCAGTTTCAAAATAAAAAAATAAAAAGGGCTGAGGGTGTAGCTCAGAGGTAGAACGCCCCTGGGTTCAACCCCAGCACCACACACACACACAGGTGGGAGTGGAGGCCACACAAGCAGACAGGTTTCTCTTTAGTGTCTGGGAAGGGACAAAGGCTGGGCCTGGGTCTGATCCATGGTCCTCCTGCACCAGAGTTGTCACTAGTAACAGTTGTGTTACTCCTGAGAAAGGAGGAGGAACCCCTGAACTGCATTACTGGGCACGATGTGCGGGGGGTCCCCTCTTTGCTATCCAGTGTTTGATTCTCGCATGGTGGGAGATGCCATGAGGAAGGGCAGGGCAGCCAGGCGAGGAGGGGACAGAGGAGCGGCTGCAGGACTGTAGTGATGTGTCTTGTTTTCCTTTCTCTCCAGTCTCGTCGGAGCAGATCGAGCAGCTCCACCGGCGGTTCAACCAGCTGAGCGGAGAGCAGCCCACCATCCGGTAAGACTGGCAGGTGGCAGGCGGGGCACCTGGGCTTCTCTTTCCCGTTTATGCTCTGGGAGAGCCCGGGGCACCCTGTGTCCTGACCCACACCTGTAGTTGCTTTAATTCTTCCGTCCCTCCTAAGACACCAGGTTCCCTAGCGGAAGGGAATGAGCAGTAACTGTTTTTGTTGGGATAGGAAAGGAATGGCGTGAGGAAGGGAGGGGCAGGAGCCAGCCCGCCTTCCCCCTTCCCCACACGAATGTTCCTCACTCATGCCTGGGATCCCAGACATACTGAGCAGCTGCCAGAAGCAGGGCCCTGCCCGTGCTGGTGCACAGAGGTGAGGCACAGCCCGATCCGGGGTGCCGGAGTTGTCCTGAGGTCCCTGCGTCTTGATTCTGCTTGCTGGGGTTAGTTCCAGCCTCAGGCAAGATGCAGGGGCGGCAGCCCCCCCACTTCTGTCAGGGAAAAGTGACATTCACCATTGTGTTTTAGAAATTAATTTTTTTTTGGCCAGGCGTGGTGGCATATGCCTGTAATCCCAGTACTTGGGAGGCTGAGGCAGGAGGATCGCAGGTTTGAGGCCAGCCTCAGCAACTTAGTGAGACTCTCAGCAACCTAGCAAGACCCTGTTTCAAAGCAAAAAATAAAAATAAAAAAGGGCTGGGGTGTAGCTTGGAGGTAGAATGCCCCTGGGTTCCATCCCCAGCACCACACACACAGTTAATTTTTAGGGCTCCATCCAGTTGCTTTTTTATGAGGTAGAATGCCTCCAATGGTGCTCCATCCCCGATGCCTGTCGAGTTGTTCAGAGCTGGGCCAGGACGGTCCTCGTCACACAGCTGACCAGCACAATGTGGCCGGCAGCTGCGGCGGAACCCCAGCAAGCAAGCGCCAAGTGAGCAGGTGTCTACCGTAAACTGTCCAGCGGAGCGAGGGCCGCAGGGTGACAGTCGTGGGAACTTTAAAACAAACCTTTTCACAGTCCAGGAAAACTTCCTCCTCCTCTGAGGACAGACTTACACCTCACCTTCCCTTTGAGGGAAAGGACGGGCACATGCCCACTTTCTCTCCACCTAAACGAAGGCGCATTGCGAATCTAGTTTCATAGCGTCAGTGTCAGACCTCAGATTCTGCGGGTCTCGGGACCCAGGTGGAGAAAGCCTGAGCCCAGCCTGGAGTGCCCTGGCTTCTCATTGGCTCTGATGGAGTCACATGCCCAATTCTGAGCCAATCACTGCGGCCAGTGGCCAGAAATGCAAATTGGTTTTCCCTCCCGCCCCCCTCACCCCAGAGCTGGGAAGGAGTGGGGTCTGGGGTCAGGCTTGAGGCTCAAATGCCGTGTGTGTTGAATTCTTCAGACTTGAGGGAGGTAAACCCCAGACTTGGGAGACCGACTTGTATTTGGATGTTTTCTCGCGGGTAAAGCGAGTGCGGTCCCCTGGGATTTGGTTCCAGCGTGGAAGACGAGCAGGTGCGTGGAGGATGCCCTGGGCGCCTGGGCATTTGGCAGAGGGGCTGCGTCACTGTGCCCTGCCCTGACAGGCCACGCGGCTTGTCCCGTCCTGGCCACGCTGTGTGAGGAGGAGGGTAGGTGCTGCAGGCGCCCCTCCCATCTTTAGGCTCAGCCCATCGCGGGCCTTCGGGAGGGTGAACCAGGCAGCGTGCCCATGTGAGTTCCTTTCCACCCTGCGGAACGCCTGGGAATCTTGCTACCACGCAGGTTTTGCTGTGTTCCTAACCAGTGTGGAGATTGCTCAGCACCGAGGACAGCACACAGTAGGTCCTCCGCGGTTGGAGGGCTGGAGGCCGCTCCTCCAGCAGACACTGAATGTGCACAGCCTTTGTGCTGATGTCTCTGGGTTTCTACCGCCTGCTCCTCACCAGCAGGGCCAGGGCTCAGAAATGTCAGCCGGTGGCCCCACCCCCCCACACACACTGTTGCCCCCTCTCCTGCACAACCTTAGACTGCCATATGCATCGGGCTTGGCACTCCTGCCCCTGACAAGCCCTGAGTGTCTGCCTGGCAGGGCTGTTCACAGGACCTTGGAGCTGCCCCAGCTCAACAGCCCTCAGTGGCTCCCCAGTGCTTTCAATGTAGCTGAGGCCACAGGGGTCTGCAGAGGCTGGCATCGTCTTGCTGAGGCCTCAGTGTGACCGCAGCCTCCAAGACCCCTCTCCTGCCCCCTGAACCCCACAGCTCCTCCCGCGGTTGCCCCACCCCAGCATTTACAGCAGGGAATTGTAGCTACGCCCACCTGTCTCCAGTCCTTAGGGAGCAGGACCCAGTCTGCCTCTTTCCTTGTTGGGGGTGCTGAGTCCGGGGCTTGTAACATAGAAGATGCTCTGGGAGCAGCCGACTGAGTGAGCGGGCAAAGGAACAGCTGGGACACGCAGTGAAAACATCTGTAGGGTGAAGTGTGGCGCACACGAGCCCTGGTGTGAGCACAGTGCCCCTTAGCCAAGGTGCTTGGGACCAGAGCCGGGCACGGCGGTGCATGCCTGCTATCCCAGAACTTGGGAGGTTGAGACGGGAGGATCGCAAGCTCAAGGCCAGCCTCAGCAACTTAGTGAGCCCCTGTTTCAAAGTAAAAATAAAATAGAGCCAGGCATGGTGGCGCACGCTTGTAATCTCAGTATGTGGGAGGCTGAGACAGGAGGATGGCAGGTTCAAAGCCAGCCTCGGCAATTTAGTGAGGTTCGCAGCAACCCAGTGAGACCCTGTTTCCAAATAAGAAATAAAATCGGGCTGGGGGTATAGCTTGGAGGTAGAATGCTTCTGGGTTCAATCCCCAGTACCAAAAATAAATAAATAAAAAATAAATAAAATAGGAGCCAGGTGTGGTGGTGCACCTCCGTAATCCCAGTACTTGGGATGAGACAGCAGGATCACAGGTTTGAGGCCAGCCTCATCAACTTTGCAAGATCCTGTTTCAAAATAAAATAGGACTGGGGGTGTAGCTATGAGGTAGAATGTCCCTGGGTTCAATCCCCAGTACTCCCCCCCAAATGCTTGGGACCAGAAGTGTTTCAGATTTTTGGATACTTTGGATTTGGAGATATTTGCATATTCTTAATAAGATATCTTGAGGATGGGGTCCAGATCTAAACTTGAAATTTACTTTTGTTTCATACACACCTTATATGCATAGGTGAATTATATGTATTTTATAGAATGATGATTTTAAGAATTTTCTGTAACTGTTTTTGTGTGTATGGTACTGTCAATTGCATCCAGGGGCATTCTACCTCTGAGCTATACCCCAGCCATATTTTAGTTTTTATTTTGAAACAGGGTCTCACTAAGTTGCGGAGGGCCTTGCTAAATTGCTGAGGCTGGCCTTAAACCTGCGATCCTCCTATCTCAGCCTCCCAAGTAGTGGGATTACAGGTGTGCACCACCACACCCAGCTTAGAATGTTTTTAATAACTATGCATGAAACCAAGTTTCATAGCATGGAATTTTCTAGGTATGCTGTCACATGAGTACTTCAGAAGTCTCAGATTTTGGATTTTGAAATTCGGGATGCTCAACCCGTGGGAATACTCTGGGAGGGTTTGCATAGCCCAGGTGGAGCACAGCTGGGCCTGGCACGTGGGAAGTGCCTGCAGACGGAGCCCTTGTTATTTGGGCTTGTTTCAGGTGCGGTGCAGAAGAGCACATCCCTTCAGTCCTACAAAACCCCCCAGGAAGCAGTGGTAGGAACACGTGCTCTCCCCATGGACAGATGGAGAAATAAGGCTCAGAGAGGCTGTGTAGGGCCCCTGGGGCACACAGCTCACAGGCTGAGGAGCTGGGATTGGAACTCGGTGCTCAGGTCCTGCTGTAAGGGAGCGTGGGGCTTTGTCTTGACTTCTGAGTGACGTCTGAGGACCTCAGTCTCCCTGCTCCGCCACAGGGTAGAGGGAGGTGTGTTGATGAGCCCCAGAGCCCAAGTCCGCAGTGAGGCTCCAGGCAGCGCACACATTGACAGCCCCAGCCGGGGCTGCAGGAAGGAGGTAAGGGACCGCGGGGACTTATGCAAACTGGCTGCAGGAAGGGCCTTTCTCAGCCTCCGGAGCTGCTTTGCCTGGACCTAGTCCACCCTCAGGGCTGGACAAGGGCCAGCAGGCAGCTCCGTGTGGCCCCCTGGTTTCCACCAGTCCTGTCCTGTCCCCGCTCTGCCAGGGTTTTCCTGAGTGACCCAAGGCAGGGCCTTCAGCCTCTCTGGTCCCAGGCACATCTGAGATGCTGTTCAGAGATCTGAGCTCTGCTAGTGTTTCTGAACATTTCTTTAGTTTAATTTTTTGTTTGTTTGTTTGTTTTTTGGGTATTGGGGATTGAACCCAGGGGCATTCTACATCCAAGGGTATACCCTTAGCCCTATTTTACTTTTTATTTTGAAACAGGGTCTTGCTAAGTTGCTGAGGGCCTCGCTAAGTTGCCGAGGCTGGCTTCAAACCTGTAATCCTCCTGTCTCAGCCTCCAAAGTGCTGGGATTACAGGTGTGCCACCACGCCCGGCTACTTCTTTAGAATTTAAAGGCCTCTTCATGAAGACTGGCCAGCTTGTGGGGTTGTTCCACCCCATGAGAGGCACTGACTAGGGCTCTCCAGTTGAGGCCCCAGCACCCCAGTGCAGCCTGTGATGGGCGTGGGGTGCAATTTCCGTTCCTACCTCCCTCGCAGAGAGCGAAGGTGCCCACGAGCCTTTTAGGGTCGCAGGAGGTGGCTTTTGAGTACCCTCGAGTGCAAAAGACCCCTTGAAAGTGAACATCCAGACCTGCAGGTAGTTAGTTAATAAGATTAGTGAGTTGCATTTAGAAGCTTAAAGGAGAATTGGGTTTCTAAATTTTCAATTTTAATAAATTGAATATAGCTTAAAAAAAAGTCCACTGGGCATGGTGGTGCACACCTGTAATCCCCATACTTGGGAGGCTGAGACAGGAGGATTGCAGATTCAAGACCAGCCTCAGCAACCTAGGAAGACTCACAGCAACGTAGGGAGACCTTGTTTCAAAACAAATAACAATAATTATAATAAAGGGCTGGGGGTATAGCTCAGAGGCAGAATGCCCCTGGGTTCAGCCACGAAGCACCGAGTTCTGCAGCCTTTTGGCAAATGCCCTGAGAGAGAAGTGTCCTTTTAGCATGTCCACCGAGCACCTACTCTGCAGCTGCCTCCCTGATATTAGAAGCGCTCCTCTGGCAGGGGAGACCCTCCCTGTGTGAACCTGTTAAAAGGTCATAATTTTAGATAGGGAAGAAGACACCGTAATGGCTTCTTGTCCTTTCTCTACTTGGGCCACTTAACGGGACCATTTTTAGCAACTTGTAACTTCCAGAGAGCGCCCAGAAGTGGATGCGATGGGGTACTTCAGACACTGCGATGCCGGCCTACAGGAGGCTGGATTAGACCAAGCCGTGCCGCAAGAATACTTCTAGATTGATCAGGTCCGCGGAAGTGGAGCGACGCGTGGGTACATCCAACCCCAGACGTGCCCGGGGAAGGCGGGTGACGGTGTTCATGGTTGGGCTCCCCCAGAGTGTGGAGCCGGGTCCCACAAGACAGAGAGGGAGGGTCATCAGCAAACGCCCCATCTGCAGGTCCCGTGGGGCTTGCCTCAGGGCAAGCTGCCCCTGCCATTGCTAGTGGCCTGGAAGTTGGGATGGGGTCATGTGTGCAGACAGAGCTGAGTGCCAGCAAGTGTCAGGGTGGCAGCTCGCCTGCGTGGTCTTGGGGGCCTCCAGAACCCTCAGAGGTTCACGCTCTCAAGCCCGCTCACAGGTGGAGAAACTGAGGCTGAAGAGCTTGAGGCCCACAGCAGCCGGGTTCAAAGGCAGACCTGCCCTCGGCAGAGCGGAGGCCCCAGACACCTGCAGCTCTCTCCAGCCTTCATTCCCTGCTACCAGCTGTGCTTGTGGAATACAGGCCGGTGGGGAGGCCGGGGCGCGTTCACTGTCAGGGTTAATGAGTCCTCCACATTAACAAGCGCTCAGCAGCTGGGATGTTGCACGATTGTTTGAAAAGGGAAACCGCAGTGGCTTGTAAAACTGCCCGGAAAGGGAAGCGGCGTGGGGGCTGGGGAGCTCCCATCTGGAGGTGAGGGTTTGGGGGTAGATGTGAAAAGGAGAGCAGGAGAAGTCAGGTCAGGGTGCAAAGGTGCCCCAGCTTCCTCGATGGTCTTATGTTAATTAGTGGGTATTCACAGGGACAGGTTTTGTTTTGTGGTACCGGGGATTGAACCCAGGGGCATTCTACCTCCAGGCTATACCCCCAACATTTTATTTTTTTACTTTGAAACAGGGTCTTGCTAAGTTGCTGAGGGTCTCTCCCTGAACTCCACACTCAAGTAGCAACTGCCCACCTGCTTGATGTCCCGAGGGCATGTCACACTTAAAGTGTCCCAAGGGGAGCCCCTCCAGGACAGCCCTTCTAATCCCCAAGTCTCCTGGAGTCACCCTTGGTGTCCCTCTGACTTGCACCTGCTCCTGCCCCTCAGCAAACTGCTGTCCCTCCTTCCCCCAGGGGCAGGGGCCTCGCTCTTCTCTCCCTGCCCCCCATGTCACTCCAACGTCCCTGCCCTGACCCTCCTGCTCCATACTCAGCATTGCCTGGGAAGACACATGCTAAGAGAGACAGGTCCCTGCCTTCAGGAGTCCCCATGCCTCAGTTTCCCCAGTGTGGGAAGCGTCGAATGCTGAACAGTGAGTGCGGGGAGGGGGACCTGTGGAGTGGGGCAGGTGGCTGTGTGGAGGAAGGACGGGGAAGCCCAGGCCCACAGAGAGCGGGGCCGGCATCGGAGCCTCACTGCAGGGCCACCCCCGGTCTCTGAGCTGGATGTGGTCTGTCCCAGCCTGCAGAGACCTTTGCAGCTGAGCAGGCCTCCGGAGACACCGGAAACCAGCCTGGGTCACCCGGCTTGCAGAAGCGGCCACCGCAGCCCTCGGCGGCCGCGGGCTGGACGCTTGTCCTGCCCTCTCCCCGGGGTCCCCACAGGGCCTCTTGGGGTGGGAGCAGATACCCCAAGGTAAGTCCTCCTTCTTTCTCCTTCTCTTTCTCTCTGCTGGCGCTAGAGATTGAACCCAGGGCCTAGTGCGGGCTGGGCAAGCACTGTACCCCTGAGCTGCAGCCCCCGCCCCCTCCCACTTTAAAGTCAAAATGCACAGCCCCAAGGGAGGAAGTGGCCGGGGGCAGAGCTCTCCTGCTGCTTTGTGACTGGGCTCAGTCACTGTGTCTCTGGGCCTCGGGTTTTGCCTCTGAAATGGGGTTCACCGTGGCCATGAGCGCGTGATTAAACCTCACAGCGATTAGCCCAGCCTGGCATGGTGAGAGCACTTTGGGGCCTGAGGGGACATTTTGAAGCCCCTGAGGGTTGAAGCTCCCCTGCGGGGGTGTGGAAGGTAGGCGCCCTGCGGCCTTCTTGGGACGACCCCCCGCCCTGATGGTCACTGGGCAGCATCGCTGGACACTGGTCACTGCGAGTCAGCTCCAGGGTGAGGCAGAGCCGCTCCTGAGCCAGGCACCTTCTGCAGGGCCAGCTCAACCAGCCTGGTGGGCACCTGGGGGCAGGGAGAGGCACCACCTGGAGCCAGCACTGTGGGCTCTCACCTGGTGGAGCTCCGCTTCGCCTGTGCCAGGCCCCGGGTTCACAGCCTGCGTTTTCCTATTGCGAAGAGAGGCTGGCAGGCATCGGGGCAGCCCCAAGGACTGACGACTCCTGAGGCCGCAACCTGCGTCAGCCGGTATCGTGAACAGGAAGAAGTGTCTTCACCTCTGCCTCAGTTCCTTCATATTTATTTATTTATTTATTTATTTATTTATTTATTGCGGTACCAGGGATGGAACCCAGGGGCATTCTACCTCCAGGCTACACCCCCAGCCCTATTCTTTATTCTTTATTTTGAAACAGGGTCTCACTAAGTTGCGGAGGCCTCACTAAGTAGCTGAGGCTGGCCGCGAACCTGCGATCCTCCTGTCTCAACCTCCCAAGTACTGGGATTACAAGCGTGCACCACCACGCCCGGCTTCCTTCATCTTTAAAATGGGGATCAGTTCGTACCTTACAGAGCGGTGGTGAGCACTACATGCTCACCCAGCTCTTGGGACAGCACCTTCCACCTCAGGACACATAGCTACCGCTGTCACTAGTAGGTGATAATGATAGTAACTAAGTTAACTACCATCATCATTACTAATGATATTACTGCAGTACTGC
>PVJS01025727.1:0-27611 GCA_004027185.1 Glis glis
CAGTAGTGGTATAGCCGGGTCATATGGTGGGTCCATTCCCATTTTTCTGAGGAATCTCCACACTGACCTCCAGAGTGGTTGAACTAGCTTGCAATCCCACCAACAGTGTAGAAGAGACCCAGTTTCTCCACATCCTCGCCAACATTTGTTGTTGTTTGACTTCTTAATGATTGCCATTCTTATTGGGGTCAGATGAAATGGAGTCTTGATAACTTATCCACAAAATATAGAAAGCAAAAATTGAAAACAGAAACAGTCACATTTATAATTAAATTGGGAGATTTTTACTTACCACTTTCATTAGCCAATAGAAGAAGCAGACAAAAATATCAGTAAATATATAAAAGATCTGCAAATTACAATGGGCACAGTTGACCTAATTAGTACTTATAAAACAATGCATTTAACTACTGCCAAATGCATATTCTCTCCAAGTATTCATGGACTATTAACCAAAATTATTATATGCTAGGCAATAAAAATAGCCTTCAACAAATAACAAAGAACTGAAACCATTTAATGAATGTCTCTCACCAAAGTAGAATTAATCTATACTTAAATGACCAAAGGAACTAGAAAATCTCCAACTGCTTGCATATTAAACAAACCATTTCTACATAACCTACAGTTCAATGATAAAATTAAAATGAAAGAATATATTTTAATCTGTGTGAAATTGAAACTATGACAGTTTCAAACTAGTCAGACACAGCTATCAAAGAAATATCTATTTACAATATTGAATACCTCTCACAAAGAAAAACCCTATGCAAAAGTCATTACCAACCATTTTTTTCCAAACTCACAAAAAAGAAATAAAATTAATTCCTCACAAGTGATTTTAAGAGAATAGAGAAGAAAGGGAATACTTACCAATTCTTTTCACAAGGCCAGGAAAATTTTGATTTTAAAGCATAAAAAGAATATCACAAAAAAGTATAGACACATGTGTAAATACACATAGATACCTATACATTTCCCCCAAATAAATATTCTAGTATATATGTGGATATATAGCCAAAGAAAAAAGTCTTTATTTCCATGTCTATTTTCTATCTATATCCTAGAGAACCTGTAATATGTGTATAGAAATAAATTAGAAAGATGTTATAAAAAGCCCAACATAATTGAAAAATAATTAACTTAATTTTCATAAAAAGTAAAGTATGGTCCGATGTAGTGGTGCACACCTTTACTTTCTGCCTGTGAGATTGAGGCAAAAAGAATGCAAGTTTGAGGTCAGACTGGGCAACTTAGTGAAACAAAATTTTGAAAAAAGATTGGGGATTTAGGTCAGTGGTAGAGCACTTGCCTAGCATGCACAAGATTTGGGTTTCAATTCCCAGTATTGCAAAAATAAATAAATTAAATAAATAAATGAAATAAAGAATAAAAACAAACAAACAAGAAATACATAAATAAATTTCAGGATGTGCAATCAAAATCATAAAGTGGAATTTGTAAAATATATCCTTGTATGTCAAAATGTCTCAGAAGCTTAATGTTGATTCAGAAAAGTATGTTGCTAAATATGTAAAGCATGACACTCTTATTAATACTAAAAATATCAAATTTTCTTTTAGCCAATTTTTGATCATATAATAATTATAAATTACATAAAATATTGTTGTGAATACATCATCAGCTTAGTTGTTATTTATGTTGGGTAAAGAGAAATGAAAAAAATTATGGTTAGTGATAAATGAGACAATGCAAAAAAGAAAAAGGGAGCCAAAGAACATGTTTAATAAATAGAAAATGTTCTGGTAGGTATCAATCCAACTATATCAATAATAAATTTATGTGTAAATGGCCTAAATACACCAATTAAAATATATGTACTGCTCAGTTGATGCAGAAAAATTGGAGTTAACTTTGAGTTTTCTACAGAAGAGTCACTTTAAAGATAAAAGTACAGATACATCAAAAGTAAATTTTTGCCGGGCATGGTGGCACATGCTTGTAATCCCAGTACTTGGGAGGCTGACAGGAGGATTGCAGGTTTACAGCCAGACTCAGCTTCTTAGTGAGGCCCTCTGCAACTTAGTGAGACCCTATTTAAAAGTAAAGAACAAAAAATAGGGATGGGGTGTAGCTTGGAGATAGAATGCCTTGGGTTCAATCTCCAGTATCGCCAAAAAAAAAGGAATTTTTTTTTTCCTGGAGTAGCTATAGTAATCTTAGAGCAAATTTCAGAACAAAGGAAATTATGAAGGATGAAGGGGGGGCACGAACATGAAGCAAGAGATCAGGGTGATGTAGCTACAAACTAAAGAATGCCAATATTGCTAGCAAACTATCAGAGAGAAGATGAAGTCATGGAGCATAATGATAAAAAGGGTCAAGTCACCAAAAAGATATAACAGTCCTTATTGTATATACATCTTACAACAAAGTACATGAGATAAAATCCAATGGAACTTAAAGAATAGATAGAATTGTATGCAAAAAAAATAAATAAATAAGGCTGTGTGAGCCAGACATAGTGGTACACACCTATAATCAAGGCCCATGTCAGCAATTTAGAGAGGCATTCAGCAATTACCAAGACCTTGTTTCAAAAAATAATAGTAATAATTAAAATATAGGGCTGGAGGTATAGCTCAGAGGTACCCCTGAGTTCAATCCCCAGTACCAAAAGGAAAAAAAAAAAAGCTGTGCTGAAGTCTTTAGAATGAGACCTATTCCCCTATTTGGAGATAACCCTTTACATAGTTAAGCAGATTTTTAAACTCATTAAGGTGCGCCTTAATCCATGATAACTGGTGTCATCAAAAGGGGAAATTTTGACACAGAATCTCACATATGGAAAATGTCATGGGGACATGAAGCAAGAGATCAGGGTGATGTAGCTACAAGCTAAAGAATGCTAACTTTGCTAGTAAACCATCGGAAGACAGGGTGAAGACATGGAGCCGGAGGAAGCTCTTCCAGCCCTCAGGAGGAAGGACTCTTGCCTGATTTCAGATGTATAGCCTTAAGATCTGTGAGATCATTAATGTCTGTTGGTTACATCATCCAGTTTGTGGTACTTTGTTACAGCAGTCCTAGGAAACCAATACTGAGACCTTTATGTGGAAAACTACAACATATCTCTACATACATAGTGAATGGCTAAAATCCAAAGACTTGATAATGCCAAATGCTGGTGAGAAAACAAAATACCTATTGCTGGTAATGATGCAAAATGGCACAACTACTTTGGAAGACAGTTTGGCAGCTTCTTACAAAACATAGTCTTGTCATACTATCCAGCAATTTACTACTAGGTAGTTTTCTGATTTGAAATTTTATGTTCATATGAAAACCTACATGTCAGTATTTATGACAACTTTATTATTCCTAATTAATAATTTCCCAAAACTGAAAGCAACCAAGAAGTCCTTCAATAAGTGAATATGCATCCATTCAGAGGAATGCCATCCAGCAATGAAAAGAGATGAGGTATCGAGGCACAAAAAGACATGGATGGACCTTAAGTGCATACTCTTGATGAAAAAATAGTTCAGAATGATTCCAATTATATGACACTCTGGAAAGGGCAAAACTATAGAGACAGTAAAATGATGAGTGTTGCTTGGAGATTGTGGAGAGCAGGGAGGGGAGATTAGGTGAAGTATTTGGAATTTGGGGGGCAATGAAATTGTTCTCAATGATACTGCAATGATGGGTATGTGATATTTTTCATGGTGACAAAGTAGAACTTTATGATATAGAAAATTCATCCTAGCAACTGCAACTTAAAAAAGAAATTATTTTGGAGGTCAGGGGATCCCAGGAAGAAATTCAGATTGTGACAAAGGAGTCTAATTATATTATGAACTTTTAAGTAGCTTCAATGAAGGGGATGGAGTGGGAAAGTACTGATCTAAGTTACCTTGGAAATGAAGGGAATCTGTAAGACTAAAGGCAAAGCAATCTACATGCAAGCACTCTACTCATGTTGATAGAATTGCTTCACACAGCAGTGTGGATTAACAATTCTGATACTGCTTTATTAGCATACCAGAATTGAACAATGAAGTGGGTGGGAGCAAGATTTCTAACTGTTGGAGTGGGAGGTTATAAATAAGAAAGGAGAGGAGGCTAGATGACACATTTGGACTAATGTTATATGACATCAGTATGAACTCATGTTTAGCTAATAAAGATACATATAGTTACATATGTATAATATATTAGAATATATTGATATACTGATAATAGACATATTTATTTTCCTGCTTGATCACCTGAGAGGACCTAAGAAGACATGATAATTAGATATAAAGTAGTACCCTGTATGGTATTATGGAATAGAAAAACAACTTAAAGTAAAAACTAAGGAAAATTAAATAAGCTATGGACTTAATAATAATGTGCTAATATTGGTTCAGTATAACAAATATACCATACTAACGTGAGATGTCAATAATGGGGAAACTGGGTTTGAAATTTATGTGAATGCTTTATACTATTTTTTAACTTTGTTTTTCTGTAAATGTTAAAACTTTCTAAAAAACTATTTTTTAAAAAATTAGAGAAGTTGGAAGAACACAGGAGTCAGTTTGAAAGTTATTCCAATTGCCAAAATTTGGAATAATTCAAATGGCAGTAATAGTAGTAATTCATTTTAATCATAAAATGGGATGACTACCCATGAGTACAGATTGATATAAATGAACAATCAAGTAAATAAATACATGTAGAGGAGGGAAAACTCTTTCTTACAGTAGAATTCTAACTTGGAACAATAGAAACAAAGTCATCATTCTGCAGTCACCATAGGAATAATTGTTTCAGGCAAAAACCATTAATGATGCCAAAACTAGAAGTTGAAAGCACAATGAGAAATAGGACTTTTTGCATAGTCTCAGTTTATCTCCCTACATCACCTTAGTTAAATGATAAAAGTTAACTTCAAGCTGGGTGTAGTGGCGCACGCTTGTAATCCCAGTAGTTGGGAGGCGGAGACCGGAGGATCCAGGTTCGTGGTCAGCCTCAGCTACTTAGTGAGGCCCTCTGCAACTTCATGAGACTCGGTTTCAAAATAAAGTATAAAAAATAGGGCCAGGGTGTAGCTCGGAGGTAGAATGCCCCTGGGTTCAATCCCTGGTACCGCAAAAAACAAAAGTTAACTTCACCAGTACTATGACATATTGATATCATCTATCTTCTATTTTGTTGCTGAGAAGGGCACAATGATAATTTTGTAATATTCATGTTAATAATTCATAATTATAATCTATGAGAAAATATGAGACAATTCCAATTTTATAGATATTCTATAAAATAACATGTCAATACTCTTCAAACGTTTCCTGAAAGGTCATGAAAGGCAATGAATGGCCCAGGAATTGTTCCAGGTTGGAGAAGACTAAGGAGAAATGAGAAGTAAATGCAATTTGCTATCCTAGATTGGTCATTGGGTTAAATCTTAATAAGTTCTACATATGAATGCTGTGATGACTAGATGTATATGTCCTTTTGTGAGCGATAGGCTGCAAAGTCTTAAGACCAATAAGTCACATCACACACAATTTGTGTCTTTCCAGAATGTCATGAGATTTATATCAGGAAATTGTCTATGTAAAGTTAAACTAAGTTCTGATGCTGGGTGGTTGCTTTGCCAAAGCCAATTAACTATGAATGAGCATCAAACAATACACTTCACACTAGAAAATCTAACAGTTCAGATCAAACAAGTATTCTAGACAACATATGAGTTCTAAAACTTAGAGCACTTCAAATAACTAGCAAAATAACACAACATAAACAAACAGGGAGTAGGGAATCACAACCAAATCTAGGAATGGAAGAGGAGATTCTGAAGTTGGCCCAGGCGTAGAGAAGCCTGGAGTCACACTGATTCTCCATTTGTGAGAAGAACAGGACCAGAGCAAGTCCCTGGATCAGAATCATACACATGGGCAGACTGTCGTGGTGTAAGCAAAGCTCAATGCACTGCTCATTGGAAAAGCTATCCCTTTATAGACTTTCTGTGGGTGCTCTCACATGTCTTTGGCAAGCTCATCCAGGCTTATCAAACCCTACCAGACTCCTGTCAGAATACACAAATATATTGATGACATAAGTCCATCAGAGATGAGGAGGCATTTTATGATCCAAGGTTGCATTATCAGCTGCCACACAGGCATGCTGGTCTGAGGTCTATGCTGACATGTCCAGACAAGTTGTTTGAGTTGTCTGAGCTATGTGCTGGTATATCTGAACAAGTTGTTTATGAGTTTCTGAAATTAATTTATATACCATGCTCTATACATGTTCCCCCAAATTTATATGCTGAAGGCCTAACCACCAGTTTAGCTGTATTTGGAATAAGGGCATAACTAAGGTAAATGAAGTCACAAGGGTAGGGCTCTGTTATGGTTAGATATAGAATGTCCTCTGAAGAGCTCATGTATTAATGTTCAGAGTTGATATAATTAAGTCATGAGGGTTGTAATCTCATCAGTGGATTAATCCATTTTATTGGATTTACTGGGTGGTAACCTAGGCAGGTGGGGTGTGGCTAGAGGAGGTGGTTCCCTAGGGGTGTGGTCTTGGGTACTCTGCTTGTGTTTTGAATCCCCTTCCTTGCTCACTCTCTTGCTTCCAGCCTCCAGGAGATGAGAGCAGAGCCTTGCTCTCTCCCTCTCTTTACTTCCCACCACCATGCCTGAGCTTGGCAGAGCTGGTCTTACATGGACTGAAATCTCTAGAACTGTGAGCAAATAAGCCTTCCTTCTGCTAAGTTGTATATGGTCAGGCTTATTAGGTCACAGCAGTGGAAATGCTGACTGAAACAGGCCCTGATCAGTAAGGTTATTGTCCTAATAAGAAAAGATGCCACATGCACTGAGAGGCCAGGTAAACACAGTGAGAAGGCAGAGTCTACAATGCAAGGGAACCAGGCTCCACCCTTGCTGGAGCCTACAGACTGTGATAAAATAAATGTCTGTTATGTAACCCACCCAGCATGATATTTTGTTATGGAAACCTGACCAGGTAAATATGGATATTTTCTAATATTGCATCAGTGCTATATCCTATCTTGATGATTGTATTATGATTGTACAATAAGTTAACATTTAGGGAAGCTGGGAGAATATACTGTTGCTCTATGAATTACTCTTCTAACCTTTCTTAAATCTAAAATTATTTTAAAATAAAAATGCTTTTTAAGAGAGCTAAAATAATAACCAGACAACATTTTAACCCTGAGTACTATTTTAGTTAATATTTGTGCTTTTAGATAATTTTAAATAATAGATCTAATAACATTTATATATGGAGCAATCGATCCCATCCACGAAACTCTCCCTCATGCACTCACCTTAGAGAAAGAGGCAAGTCACTGAAAACCAGTTGAAAAATTACACGTTTGTAAAGGAAAATATCAGATCCTCACACTTTCCTCTCCAAAAGTCAGATCACCATCAATGGCTGCTATACAGGTAAGAAAAGGATGTCAAGTGTCTACATAAAATGAAATTGCCCAGAAAAAATAATCCACTATGAAAAGAACACTCCTCCCTCCTCCCCTACCTGACCTCCAAGGATCTTATATTGACAATCACCACTCTGGTCATGGAAGTGTAAAGATTTGCACTCCAGGGCCTTTGTGCACAATCTGCACAAAACCATAGCAACAAAAGAATGTTGAGAGTAGCATCATGAAGCCGAGGACAGAGTTGGGGAGGCTTAGAGTCCTTGACAAAAATAGGTACTATGTCTTCCAAAGTGAATGAGTATTTTATTTCTATTCTCTTTTTCTCTTGCTCTCACTCTCTTTTTCTGGTTACAACTCACATATATGTCTCATGTTCAAAACTTCACGAATGGGCTGAGTATCTATGCTGTTTATTATATGTTTTTACAAAGTATGATTGGTGAAAAATGTCATTTCATTTTGACACAGTTATTCAGAGTTATGGCAACCTGTTAAGTTAATGAAGGATTTTTAAATATATCTGTTTCACTTTATTTACCTCTAATATGGAGATGATAATAATTGCACCAGATGATAATAATTGCACCTTAAGGATGTGACAATTCATTGAAATTATCCAAGGAAAGTGCATAGCACTGTGCCAACACATAAGCATTCAATGAATGTCAGGCATTAATGTCATTGTTTACTGTTAATATTTCCTTTATTATTGGCCATTTAATTAATTATGCAATTATTTCTAAAAGTATTATGTCTATGTCTGTCAACTTCATTCAAATGTAAGTGCACATTGTATCATGAGGCAATTAATGACAGAGATAATTATCTCCATTTTTCATCTTTAAAGTTTTTATTTTTGAAATAAACCTTGTAAAATGATGTTTATTACTAATATTAATAATGGAATAATATTAAGTAATGCTGCTATGACACAAATTAATACTTTACAGTATTACAGTACATTGTTAATTTAAATAAAAAATAAATGTCAACAAACTTAAGCTCCATTTATGGACTTCTTTGTTTTATTGTATTACTTTTTTCATATATAAATCAATCCTTTCTTTTTTAGAAACTATTATGCTCTGTGCTTTCTGGTAAAGGATAAAGATTATTCTGACAATATAGAATGTAACCACTTGATATTTCTACTACCATCCAAACGCTGCTCCTTTCTTTAAAGATTTCTTCAAACAATTCCTGTTGACAACATATACAAGTGCAATTTTCACTGCAGTCTTTTCACTATTGTATTACTAAACAAGTAATACCTCAGTTGCACAAAGGTGAATAAAATATGGCAGTGCATAGTATTTTCAGTTTGTGGGAATTAATAGAAACTTGCAGAAATCTTGGATTTATCTATACATGAATTACTCATCTGAAGGCATCAGATTGAAATATTCAATTTTTTTTTTCCTATGGCCATTGTCAAACATCTGTGTTTTAGTCAGCAGGTGAGTTTTGTTCTGCTCTGTTTCCATCCTGGAAGGCTCATCTCTCCGGTGAATTGCAACATTGGCACAGAATGCTAAGTATTGTGTGCACATGTATATATAGTTATTTCCATAATACAAAAATACCAGCATTAATACCAGTATTCTATGTAAAAATACCCAGAAAAAACAAACAAAAATAAACTGAAGCTAAATATAGAATTCAGTTATATATAATATATCTGTCAAATATAAAGTGTAAGTATGTATAATTATATAGTATATACAAATATAAAATAGGAAATAGAAATTGAATACATGTAATTTTAAGTATATTATCAAATATCAACTACAATATATATATTAGCAAATATATACAATTTAAATATATTATTCTATTATAAAATTAGTAGCTGATAAATTCCCCAAATAAACACTATAAAATGAGAAGATAATTTAACGTCAACTTGAATATTAAATACTATTTCAGAACAAACAAGTGGATTTTTTAAAACAGTGCAATAAAATTGCCATGGTTTAGTTGAAGCAGCATTTTTCCTCCAGCGAACGAGAAATCTCTTTATGAGTCCATAGCATAATGTTGCTAAATTTAGTATGAGTTCACTGCAGGCCCAAACGCTTGAGCTCAGCACCCTTACGGTTTCTGCCTCTTCAGTAGCCAGCAACACAGGCATGTGCCATTGTACCCAGCTATTCAAGCTACATGTGTAACAGGGGGGAAATTTTATTTACAACTTCCAATGAATTTTAAGGGAGGATTCCTAGTAGCTTCAGGCCCTTGTTCACTGAGCACTATCTTGGGCTTTGGCCAGCAAGTTTGGAGGTGGAAGCTGGGGCAAAACTCAATTGCTTTGCATAATAATTGGGGTGAGGAAGATTCGGAAATACAGAAATAGAAAGCCATTAGTTTAATCCCTGTGGACAGAGGAGAAAGGAGCAATGTCCATTAGCGAGGACAGTAGGAAAGAGGGGATTGGGGAGAGCAGATATGACTGTTTAATGTTTCAAATTAGTTTGCTTTCCTGTGTGCTTAAGACAAACAAATGTGACTAAAGCCAAGAAACATGACATATGAATTACCTGCTTAAATCCCAGGTTTACAACATTAAAGCTGAATTGTCAAGCCGTGTCATTTGCTCTCATTGATGGAGCATCTAGTTTGTGCCTATCAGCACTGTGAATCCTAAGTTTATTCATAAATTACTAAAGAACTTTTTTTAGCAAACACAATTTTCCAAGTATATATATATTTATTTTTCCAAATATACACATACATATATATATATGTTTTTATATATGTATATAAAGTCACTCTGTGAAATAAATGTGGTAGGGGATGATGTTTTTCAAAAGAGTTGAAGCTATTTGGCCTGCTTTTCTTTTTGTAAACATTTCAGTCTGCTACAGACTGAAATGTTTATGTGTTCCCCAAAATTTATATGTAGAAGTCTACTCCCCAAGAGGATGGCATTGGGAGGTTGGCCCTTTGAGATATGATTAGGTTACAATGACATCATTAAGGGGAATAGTACCCTTTTAAAAGACATCCCAGGGAACTCCTTTGCCTCTTCTGCCATTTCAGAACACAGAAAACATCTGACTATGACCCACAAAGTGGGCCCCCATCAGACTCTGAATCTGCCATAGCCCTGATATTGGACTCTAGGCCTCCAGAAATGTGAGAAATAAAAGTTGCTTACATGCCACAGTGTTCATGGTATTCTCTTACAGCAGCCTAAAAGAACTACACACAATCCAAAGGCCATTAGGAGGTGCTAAGTAAAGCAAAGAGTACATGCTGAGCTGCATGACGGAGCACAACTGGGGAGGAGGGTGTTTCTGAGAGGGGATGGCATCTGCACCTGAATGTCCATCAGGAAAGTGGCTATGTGGGTTAGGAGGGTGCCCACGAGGGAAGGTGGCCTGACGTGTGGTTCAGGGGCCCAGTCAGGCAATGAGGATGTCCACAGAGGGATGGCCCAGTTCAGACAGTCAGAAAAAAACAAATGGAATGATGAAAACATCCATGCCAGAGCAGTTCCAGGGAAGAGCTGCAGAGGTGAGGGCATTCGCAAGAGGGCCCCAGGAGGTCGGTGCGGTCATTTGAGCATCTGCCTAAAAAGGGTACCAACTCCTAGTATAAACCTGAGCAGAGTGAGGAGCATTTTTCTTGCTGGTGAGTTGCTTGGAGAGAGGGGTTGTGACTGGGGAGGATGAGGAAGGCATCTACTCAGGGGCCGTGGGACTGAGCTGCACGTTGGTTATGTGCTGGTAAAGATACCCACAGAGAGTTTAGTGTCCTGAACTAGAGGAAAATGAAAGTTCTTTAATTTTTATGACAATACTTTAGTATTTTGAAGCGCATCCTATTGCTTATTTACATCTAATATAAATATTTACATTCTAATATTTTATGTATGCTTTAAACACATACTGATTATCTACTGGGTTTTTTTTTTGCAATTTATATGGATTGCTTTTCTTTATCATCACAACAACCCTTTTTTACAATTTCCATTTTACAAGTGACAAAGGTGAGGTCTAGAGAGATGGAAGTCATGAACTCTCTCCTCAAAGAAATCAATAAGAGAGGCAGATAAGCAGAATTAAGTGCCATACTTTTCAAAGTGTATTAGTAGAACTACAGGTTCATTTCAACATAGCTGTCATAAAGAAGGCATATGTGAATTCTGCAAAAGATTTTAAATATATTCTGCGAGAAGCTGAAGTTTTTCTTCAAAATAAATATTTGGGTAAGCACCATAAGTAAATCAAATAAAAGAGCTGCTTTAGTTGATGTATGGAGGTTCACAATCCTCAGCATGTGAAATCTATCTGGGAAGCTGTTAAAATGGCTCGCAACGCCAAGAGAATAAGTTTCCTATGGTGGAACGCTGGTATCAGTAGATTTCAAAAGTCTCACAGATGAATCCACCGTGCCCCCAGGATGAGTTTCGGTGCAGTAGTTGGAGAGAGCACTGTAGGTGATCGCTGGAACAGGAGTCTGGAAGATGGTTAAGGGAGTGGTATTAGACAATGAGCAAGAAGATGAGACTAATAAAATGGTCCTCAACATGGAGGTCAGCTTTAAAGAAGTTCTCAAAGATTGAATTTGTGATGTCTATTATTTTTTAAGGGACCCAAAAATATGTTGGTAAAACACATCGTCACAGCATCCCCAAATCACAGACTGTGTGCGTGCGTGTGTGTGCGTGCGTGTGCATGCACGCTTGAGTGCTTGGAAGTAAAACACATCTTTGCATGTGTAACAATGCAGTTAAAGCAAGATCAACAAATTAATTGAATTGCCCTTCTGGTATTAAATGAATCCCAAGAAAATTGATAGGTAAATTGTTGTGGAGTATTCTTTACCTTTGTGTGAAAGCTTTGAATATTCAATAGAGTTCTCAGCTGTGTCAACGGATTTGAATGTAGTTGCTTGTTAAATGTTTACTAAATCTAAGATAAAGGTAAATAAATAAATGAGTAAAAGACCTGACAATTATAACAAGTAAACATGGAGTTGAATGGAATATGAATACTTCACTGCAAAACCTGCCTTATCTATCAACAATTTTGAGGATAATCTTGGGTAATATTTTTATCTTGGGTAAGTAATATTTTTAGAAGCCTGGGAAAATTGCATTTAGAAGAATGAACAAAAAAAGTTATGCCTGTTTTATTCTCAAGTTTGCCTTTTATCAAACTTTGATTTTGACTGTGATTATATATATAAATTAACCATTTTCTAAAAGATGATGGGAAAAACTATTTCACAAGAAACTAAAATATTAAAAGCATTGCTTTTAGAATCAGATAAGCTTGGGTTTGAATTGTGATATGTAACTGTGCCATTTTTAAGCTGCATACCTTTGAAAAGAGATTTAATATTTCTGATCACAGCGTTTTTATCTGCAAAATGTAGATAAAATATAGCACTTACTTCTGGATTGCTGCAGAGATTAGATTAGTAACTGAAGCATGTGAAGTATTTAAAATAGTGCCTAAAACAGAGTCACCTCCAATAAATATTATGCCATTATTATACTAATTTAACATTCAAATAGAGGATTTTGGGGGAGAACATAGGACTCTGAGTCAGAATATACTGTAAGATGACTAGAATGTGCTAATAGAGACAAGAGAGCAAAACAAATTGGCAGAAATCAGAGCCCTCTATTGAGTGATCTTATAAATTCTGGAGATGTAGGGCCCTAGAGAGCCCTAACAAGAGTGACTCCATGTTCGACCTGATCTGGAATTCCCCTCAGGCCCAGAACAACCAATTAGTGAAAAGAGCCCGTAGCACAAACTTGAAGCATGAACTAACATCCTGCTTACCTAACCCCAACATCCTGGAAGCGTTGGGCCATGTTCCAGACATAACGTACCTTCCTAGCTCAAGCCAATCAAAAAATAACACAACTCCTGCTTACTTCAGACTAGTGGTTTTGTCAGCACCCCATTGGCTGTAACTTAGGCAACAAGCTCCCCCAATCCCCGACCACCTGCGTGTGGTTTTCGCCTTTAAAAACTCTGTGTGATAGCTGGGCGTGGTGGCGCACGCTTGTAATCCCAGTACTTTGGGAGGCGGAGACTGGAGGATCCGGGTTCACGGCCAGCCTCAGCGCTCTCTCTCTCTCTCTCTCTCTCTACTTAGTGAGGCCCTCCGCAACTTCGTGAGACCCAGTTTCAAAATAAAGTATAAAAAATAGGGCCGGGGGGTGTAGCGCAGAGGTAGAATGCCCCTGGGTTCAATCCCCGGTACCTCAAAAAAAAAACCAAAAAACTCTGTGTGAAACTAGTTTGGGGTTGCAGCTCCTAACTTTGCATTGGACTGCGTCCCTAGCCCGGCTAGCTTGTTTTAACTGCAGCTGAATAAATAGACCCTCCAAATCCAGTCAGACTCCTCTTCTTCCTTGAGACACTGGACGGGGCATAACAGAGACAGAACTCATACTATTTGCATGTTATTTTTCCTAATTTTTTAGAGAATTATAAAAATGAGCTGGGCATGTTGGTACATGTCTATAATCCCAGTACTTGGGAGGCCGAAATGGGAGGATCACAGGTTCAGGGACAGCCTTAGAAACCTAGTGAGACTCTCAGCAAACTAGCTAGATCCTGTTTCAAAATAAAAAGGTCTAGGGGTGTAGTGTGGCGGTAGAATGCCCCAGAGTTCAATCCCCAGTCCCCTCCCCTAACCCCCAGAAAAGAAAAAGAATGACCATTACTAGCACAGAATAGGGGGAAAAAGCCTACAACCTATGAAGGTTGAAGAAAATTGTTTTCTATTGTGTAAAGTAGGGGAACCTTCAAGATATCTTTGGGGAATAGACTGCCCATGAATCCCCCTCACCAAATTCATAATATTCTCACCACTGGATCATATTTGTGACACTAAAAAGTTTACATTGACATTTAAACTTGATATAAAAAAATCTTATCTGGCTATTTCTAATTTTGATTTTTCTTATTGCCATTATAATTGTTTTGTCTGTATATTTTTAGCATAGTTCTATGTATTGTGCGTTTGTGTATTTTTAGCACATCATTACACAATGGTGAACAAAACAGGCATGTTTTCTTCCCTCATGGGCTTATAGTATAATAGGTTAAATAAATATTAGAAAATAAGCTGGGCGTGGTGGCGCACGCTTGTAATCCCAGTACTTTGGGAGGCAGAGACCGGAGGATCCGGGTTCGCGGCCAGCCTCAGCTCTCTCTCTCTTACTCTCTCTCTCTGTCTGTCTGTCTGTCTGTCTCTCTCTCTACCTAGTGAGGCCCTCCGCAACTTCGTGAGACCCAGTTTCAAAATAAAGTATAAAAAAATAGGGCTGGGGGTACAGCTTGGAGGTAGAATGCCCCTGGGTTCAATCCCTGGTACTGCAAAAAAAAAAATATATATATATATATATTTATATATATATATTAATATATATATTAATATATATTTATATATATAATTATATATAATTATAATATATAAATATATAATTATATATATTAATATATATATTAATATATATAATTATATATATTAATATATATATTAATATATATATATATTAGAAAATAAAAAAAATACAGGCTGACAAAAATGAGTATGGCTAACATTCCTGCCCTCCAGAGGTTGCTAATTGTCTCCCTTCCCTCCTCAGAGATAAAAAGCCCCACTGAGGACTTTTATGAGTCTAGCTTATTCAATCCTGTCTGAAAGTCTAACACAACGGATTCTGACGGGTCATATTCCACAAGTGAATTCATGATTCTTAAGCTCACTAAAAGGTCCAAATATGCAACTGCCATCCTGTCTACAGCTCATTTAAGCGCTCATTTAAGAACGTGCTGTGGTATAGATTCACTCAACTGAGGAAGAGGCTGTCCAACCAGTTTTGATACATAGGTGTTTGAACCTGCAGTTTGGTCAGAACTATTAATTTACTGAACAAGAAAGATCATCATGGGCTAATATTAGGAAGGCTGGTGGGAAAGAGAAGAGAGAATAACTAGTTTGTCTGCTATGAAAGTTTACAAAACTGCTCATTTCCTAAGGTCAGTCTGGAAGTTTAAAGTCAAGGTGGTGTCAAAGAAAAAAATACACCGGACAAAGTTAAACAGCCAAGTAAACTGTATTCAGGACTATTGCAATAAGGGTAAGAATTGGAACTCTACTTTTCTGAAACAAAAATGAGAGCATTTTTTAAGAATTGGAGAGGAAGAGATCTTAGGGGTTGTGAGACTGTCAAGAGGCTTTGAAAAGATTTGCATCTCAAAGGGGAAGCTGAAAATTTTATAAGTTTTCTAAGCAAATGCTCTAACAAACCAAAGGTCCTGGGCCCAGGAAAAGTTTGGTTAGGCTAAGGGAAACACTTATGTTCTTTTAGTGGCAATGATAGAGAAGGGTTTTTAATAGCAAAAGTGCCTTCCTTTCTTGGGATTCTACAAGGAGACTATCTTAAATCCTGATGGGAGAAAAGTCATTTTGTAATTGTGGTTTAGAACTTAATTAGGTCACTCTTAAAGAACTTTTAACTGCCAGAATCACACTGCCTCACTTCAGAAGACAGTTTTTTTTTCTTACAAGCATTTAATCTTTGGAAGAGATTTATGTGAAAAAGAACATTCAAAATGATTTTCATTTCAATGAAAGAGATTCTAAGAAGTATGTCCTATGTGAAAATTTGAATTTCAAATCATACATCACTTTATCAGGTTTCTATACCACACCAGATTTCAAAAAAGAACCTTCTGTTTTATCCAAAAATTTAAAATGGAATTTGGTAATAAAAATATATAGCATGTAATTTAGGTCTCAAAATTAATCCCATTATGACTCTCTGCAAACACTTGAGCAAAGGTGAGATATACTCACAGAAGTGCTTCTTAGCCCTACGTGTATAATAAAATCACACTTGTAACTTTTACATTCCGCAAATGTATGTGGGTGTGGATGCACATTTCTGTAATCCCAGTAATTGAGGGGCTGAGACAGGAGTCTGTCAGGTTTGAGGTCAGCTTCAGCAACTTAGCAAGGCCCTCAGCAACTTACCTAGACCCTGTTTCAAAAATGAAAAGAGTAGCTGGGCGTGGTGGCGCACGCTTGTAATCCCAGTACTTTGGGAGGCAGGGACTGGAGGATCTGGATTCATGGCCAGCCTCAGCTCTCTCTCTCTCTCTCTCTCTCTCCCTCTCTCTCTCTCCCTCTCTCTACTTAGTGAGGCCCTCCGCAACTTCGTGAGACCCAGTTTCAAAATAAAGTATAAAAAATGGGGCCGGGGGTGTAGCGCGGAGGTAGAACGCCCCTGGGTTCAATCCCTGGTTCCGCAAAAAAAAAAACCCAAAAAATGAAAAGAGTAAACATGTATCAAAACATCTATGTTACCCCATTATTATGTATAATTTTTATGTTTTTATTTATCAGTTAAAAAACAAAGAATCAAAAGAAATAAGTGAGTATTTAGGAATACAATTTCATCATATGGATAAAAAATAAATAAATAAATGAAAGGAAGGAAGGAGGAAGGAAGGAAGGAAGGGAGGAAGGAAAGAAGGAAGGAAGGAAGGAAAGTGGGGGTGTAGTTTAGAGGTAGAATGCCCTTGGGTTCAATCCGTAGTCTCCCAAAAAATAATGATAGAAAAAAAATAACACCACAAATGTGAGCTTTTTCTGACAGAC
The DNA here is from genome assembly GCA_004027185.1 of Glis glis. Classification (NCBI taxonomy): domain Eukaryota; kingdom Metazoa; phylum Chordata; class Mammalia; order Rodentia; family Gliridae; genus Glis; species Glis glis. Next base: position 17,069 of record PVJS01025727.1, read on the forward strand.
CTTAAGTATGAAAATATCTAAAAGGTATATTGTTTTACAAAATGCTCCTAAGTATGGCCAGCTGACCAGCATCTCCTAGGAGACTTAAGAAATGCAGAACCTTAGGTTTTTCATGTGCTACATCAGAATCTGCACTGTGACAAGGACTCCGTGTTCATCAGGACAGGAAAGTCTGAGAAGCGCTGATCCTGAGGAGGCGTGGTTGCATAGCCAGGGTGAATTCCATTCACCAGTTAGGATGAAGTACCTCCAGCACTGTCAAAGCAGTGTCTCCACGAGTAAAGTCTCGTGTTGAGCTTTGCTTTCTCCATAAGACTCATCTTTGGAGAAAATTTCTACCATAGGATTTTGGAGGGGGAGGGATATAGAAATAGATGGTCAAAAATTCAAATTAACATTTGACACTTAACTTAAAAATTCAAGAATCTTAAGTAAGGATTTATTTGGAGGGAGAATGCTGAAGGGAGCCATCTAGTCCAGTGTGGATTAGACTTCACAATGATTCACTGGCCAATTAGCTCTTGCTTGGGGCAGGTACCTCTTTCAATTTCTTCATGTATACAGATGATGAGGACTATTATTGCTTCTCTTAAGAGCTATGTAAACACAAATTAGGATACCTTAAAGTGATTTGTGCTTCTCTGAGGATAAAATCTCTATTAAATTAATAGTAAATAGAAATTATATTTATTAGTTCATGACTTTTTTTAGGCAAATGATAGCATTTTGTGTTTAGTCTCTCTCTCTTACTATTTGTGTGTATGTGTGTTGTTGGGTGTGTATAAATATTTCTGAGACAGTATTTTTAGAATGTAAGGTTAGAGAGAAAATAAATTTTACTCAATCATGATTAATTCTTTCAAAATTATCACTGTATTTTCACCTTCCTGTCTTTTATTTTTGAACATCCTAACTGAAATGTTAGATCAGTTGTCTAACTATATATTTATAGCAAGTCCATTGTAGCAATTTCAAAGAAGGTGACAGAAAATTAAAAATTGAAATATTTACTCTGGTTTCCATTCAGAGATGCAGATTGCTGCAAAGAGTGAGGCACCCAATCTTACAATAAAAACAGTGCAAACAAACTGCAAAATCATAATCTTTCTTGGATCCACCAGAGTGCAAGGGTTGCAGCAGTCAAGTGGCCTAAAATTTGAGAAGAGCCATGCAGGGAGAAAGAACACTGTAGCACTGTCTTTCTTGTGTAGGAAATAGACACTCATTGTAGGGACATGGTTCAGTTGAGGCATGTGGCACATTGTGTATGTGCTATTGAGACAAGTAAAGCTGTAAAAATCTGTCTATAATTTTTTTAAATAATGAAGGATTTTTATATTATAATATATTGCACTTTATTCTACATTGATAATTTTTTCTTCTTTTTTATCAGTGTACTATAACGAAAGGTAAACATGGACTTCATTGTGTTATAGTTGAGCATGCATATAACATTAATTTGGTCAGTTTTATTCCCCAGCACCTCCTCTCTCCCCTGGCCCGACCCACTTCCTCAACTTTAGTGGCCTTCCTTCCATTTTCATGGGGTCCCTTTTTACATTCTTTTAATTTCTTTAGCTTCCCCTTATGAGAAAAAAATATACAACCCCTGACTTACTGAGTCTGGCTTATTTCATTCAGCACAATATTCTCTAGTTTCGTCCACTTAACAGCAAATGGCATAATTTTGTTCTTCTTCATGGCTGAGTAAAACTCCATTGTGTAAATACATGTTTTTTATATCACATTTTCTTTATTTCTTCATGGGCTGATATATACCTAGGCTGGTTTCATAACTTGGCTATTGTGAATTGTGCTGCTACAAGCATGGGTATTCATGTATTGTATTGCTATAGCATTCTGATTTTCAGTTCTTTTGGATTAAGAGGAGTGGAGCCGGGTATGGTGGTGCACATCTGTAATCCCAGTACTTGGAAGGATGAAACAGGAGGATCACAGGTTCAGTCCAGTTCATGGTAATTTAGTGAGACTCCATTTCAAAAATAAAATAAAATAAAATAAAACAGAATAAATCAAAATAAAAAAGGCTGCCCCTACCTTCAATCCTGAGTAACCCAACACACACACACACACACACACACACACACACACGAAGAGTGGTATAGCTGGGTCATATAATGGTTCTATTTCTAGACTTTTGAGGAATTTCTATATTGATATTCATAGTGGTACTAACTTGCAGTTCCATCAATAATGTATTAGTGTTCCTGTTTTATTTATTGTTTGCATTCTTGATGACAGCCATTCTGACTTGGCATGAGATGAAATCTGAATATAGATTTGATTTACCCTTCCCTGATTGCTAAAGATGTTGAACATTTTTCATATATTTGTTGTTTGTATTTCTTCTTTTGAGAAATGTTTAGTTCAATTGCCCATTTATTGATTGGGTTATTCTTTTGGTATTTTTTGAGTTCTTTCTATATTCTAGATTTAATCATCTCTCTGAAGAGTAGCTGGCAAAGATTTTCTCCCATTCAGTAGGCAATCTCTCTCTCTCTCTCTCTCTCTCTCTCTCTCTCTCTCTCCTTTATCAAGTCTCCTTTCCCCTCCCCTAGACACCCTACTTCACTACACTGGAGTTCCTCTTTTATCTGAAGTCCCTGTTTGTTTCCTGATTTCTCTCTAGCTTCCACATATGAGAGAAAATATACAACCCATCTCTTTCTGAGACTGGATAATCTCAGCATAATATTCTCCAGTTTCATCCATTTTCCTGCAAATAGGATAATTTTGATCTTCTTTGTAGCTGAGTAAATTCCATCTCATGTATATACCATAGCTTTGTAATCCATTCTTCTGTTGATGGACACTTAGGCTGGTTCTACAATTTGGCTATTGTGAATTGTGCTGCTATAAACATGAATATGCATATATCACTACAATATTCTGACTTCAATTCTTTTGGAAAGATACCCAGGAGTGGTATAGCTGGGTCATGTGGTGGTTCCATTCCTAGTCTTCTGAGGAACCTCCACACTGATCTCCAAAGCAGCTGCACTAATTTGAAATCCCACCAGCCATGAATAAGGGTTCCTGTTTCCTCACACCTTCACCAGCATTCACTATTGTTTATATTCTTTATGATTGCCATCTAATGAGTTAAATGGAATCTCAGTGTAGTTTTGATTTGCATTTCCCTGATTGCTGATGATGTTGAACTTTTGTTCATATATTTATTAGCTATATGTATTTCTTTTTTAAAAGTGTCTATTCAATTCAATTGTCCATTTTCTGATTTGGGGTTTTTTTTTTCTAGTGTTAATTCCAATCACAATAGCCTCAAAAAAGAAATAAAATACTTAAGAATAAATCTTACCAAGGAGGTAAAGGACCTCTACAATGAAAATTATAAAATACTAAAGAAAGATATTAAAGAAGATCTTAAAAGATGGAAAGACCTCCCATGCTCTTGAATAGGCAGAATAAATATTTTCAAAATGGCCAGTCTACCAAAAGTGATCTACAGATTCAATACAATCTCTATTAAAATATTAATGTCATTCTTCACAGATCTAGAAAAAACAATCCTAAAACTCATATGGAAAAACAAAAGACTCAGAATAGCTAAAGCAATTCTCAGCAATGAAAACAATACTGGAGGCATCACATACCTGATTTCAAATTATACTACAGAGCTACAGCAATAAAGACAGCATGGTACTGGCACAGAAACAGAAGACACATTGACCAATTGAATAGAATAAAAGACACAGAGAAACAAATCCTCAAACTTATAGCTAGTTGATTTTTGACAAAGGTGCCAAAAATATACACTGAAGAAAAGACAGCCTTTTCATCAAATTGTGTTGGGAAAACTGGTGTTATCCATTTATAGAAGATTAGAATTACACCGTAATATCTCACTCTGTGCAAGAATCAATTCAAGATGGGTCAAAGACCTAGAAAACAGACCAGAGACTTTGCAATTACTAGAAGAAGGCATACGACCAACTCTCCAACACATAGATAGGCAATGATATAGCAGAAATTTCCTTAATGAGACCCCAAAGTTCAGGAAATTAAAACAAGAATTAATAAATGGGATAGCATTAGATTACAAATCTTCTTTTCAGCAAAGGAAACCATCAAGAGTCTAAAGAGAGAGCCTGCAGAATTGGAGAAGATCTTTGTCAACTACTCCTCTAATAAATATCTAGAATATACAAAGAAGTTGAAAAACTTTACACTAAAAAATAACACAATAAATTGGGCAATAAATCTGAATAGTCACTTCACAAAAGAAGAATTAAAAATGGTGAATAAATATATAAATAATATTCAATATTATTAGCAAACAGGGAAATGCAAATCCATCTAACTCCGGTTAGAATGGCAATCATCAAGACTACAAATGATAATAAATACTGGAGAAATTCTTTCTTATGGTGAATGTAGATCAGGGAGAGGGCAATAGTGGCTTCTGTTGTGGACAGGGAAGTGAAACACATACTATCTTTTAACTCCTACTGAACAGAGGCCTTTGTCCATAGAGAGAAGGGCAGAAAACATGGGTGCCATTGGGACACTGGTAAAAATCTACTGCAGGTGATGGAAAGAAGACAGAAAAACTCTATCACTAGGGGAATGTCATCAGAGATGTGGTGTCTGCATAAGAGTTAAGCCTTATTAGAACACAGAACACCATCACCACATGCTTACAGGCATAGAGTAAAAAGAGCCTTCTGAGGGGCAGATCACCTCTTGGATGCAGTACAAAGAAAAGACTTAAAGCCCCTACTCTAAAGATAAGGTATTGATGTACAGGAATTTGAAGATTGTAGGGCACTGAAGATAATCATAGCAAAAACCATAATATAAGCTCATCAAGCCTAGCCCACCAATTAGAGTAAAGGCCTTAACAAAAGTTCTCTCTGAAAGAAAGGTACTTACATTTCCATATCTAAAACACTCCATTTTTAGTATTCACCAAGTCCAGTTTGTACTGCAACAAAAATTTATGAAGACTATGGGAAGATAAGATAAAGCAAAAGAGAAACAAAGCAATCATGGCACAGATACTAGACCTATGTAGCAGAAATGCTAAAATAAATACCACCACCACAGCTGGGTGTGGCGGTGCACACCTGTAGTCCCAGTACTTGGGAGGCTGAGACAGAAAAATCTAAGGTTGGAGGCCAGCCTCAGCAACTTAGTGAAACCCCCAGAAACTTAGTGAGATTCTGTTTCAAATATAAAATGGGGCTGGTGGTGGAACTCAAAAGTAGAATGCCCCTGGGTTCCATCCCTGGTAGTACAAAAACCAAAAACAAACAAATAAAACTATGGTCAATAGTTAGAGGCTTTAATGAGAAAGGTCATCAACATTCAAGATCAAATGTGTAACTTTAAAAGTGAGTTAGAAACCATCAGGAAGAATCAAGTGGAATTATTGCTAGAACTGAACCTAACATTTAACAGTAATGAATAATGTCTTCCATGGGCTCATCTGTAGACACAGTGCAGCCAAAGGAAGAATGAGTAAGCATCAAGATAAATTAAGAGAAGTTACCCAAACTGAAACATAAACAAATAAATTATGGATTTGTACTAGTTTCATAATTTTATTTTATCTTAGTTGCAAAGGCAGGAACAATTGACATCAGCCTTAGGTGGCAGTTGTTTGAAGAGAATCCATCACTAATTTATTACTTTTAGTGATTTCTTTTAACCAAAGGTGGTAGTCATTAATTGATTAGGAAAACTTAAGTTCTAATGTTTACTTATCACACTATTGAACAACATAGAGAGCTTAAAAAAGTTCAATTCCCTGTAGAATTCTATTTGCTGACTTGGACTGAGATTAAATAAAAGTCATACTTAGATGAAAGTGTTAAATAGATATTTTTTCAAGTTTGGCAAGGCTAGTCTTCATGTGAGCTGACCTTGTTGTTTTTATTGACAAGTATTAATTATATATATTAATGGAATTCAGTGTAACATATCCAAAAGTGGAAAAAGGGCAGTTGGATTTGATCAAGCTGATTTTCTAATTTCTAAAAATGTTAGTTGCTATGTATATGTATGTCCCTATCACTCTGAACATTATTATGATGTGTGATTACAATGAACCAATAGAAGTATATTAAAATACACTAAAAGTTAATGTTTTTGATACATCAATATGAACCAGAGTGTGCTTTTACTGTAATAACAGATTTTATGTATTAAAACCATGGGGAAATAGTGCTGGGGTTATTCAGCCTCACTTCCTGAAGATCAAATCCTCCCATATTATAATCAAATATTTTTCAGGATTCTCCTCCCTACCATCATCTATCATTGACTCAGGCAAAAACATTAATTTCTGTACAGAGTAATTTCTACTGTAGAGTTAAAAATAAATTAAATGTGAGAAGAAACATGAAATGACATTGTTTGCATTACTGTGATGCAGCTTAATGTGTAGTTCCTTAATTTTGAAAGTATTGTAAGAGTGAGTTGCAGGAGAATATAAACCATCTACTACAGAAAAGAGCTCATCCCAAGAGAGTCTCTGCTTTTATGACTATGATTACTTTTGTCAGAAACTGTGTAATCGACAATAATTTGCTTGCTAATCTAATTAAACTATGAACAAATGGTGCAAGAAATTGTTGAGGATTCTGGGTAGAGCCTTGGGCCCTTTTTGATAGATAGTACTTATGGTACTAAGCACGCTCTTCTGAGTCATTATTTTATGCTTTGGATGGTAAAGAAAGAATGGAAAAATCACTTTTGCAGTGGTTACATGCCTAAATTCCCCAAAAGCCTACTAGTGATTTGAAAATAAAAAGTGTTTAATGTGTGAGAAAGAAAGAAAGAAAGAAAGAAAGAAAGAAAGAAGGAAGGAAGGAAGGAAGGAAGGAAGGAAGGAAGGAAGGAAGGAAGGAAGGAAAGAAGGAAGAAAGAGAAAGAGAGAAAACAGAGGAGTTAGGTAGCTGGAAAACTAGCAATGAATTGTGCCTCACTTAATTTGTCCCCCCAAATTCTGACACTGATGACCCCAAGTTATTTCTACTTATCATCTGAAGGCTCACATTCATACGAGTTTTCTGTCAGACTAAATGGATTCTGGGTTGAAGGAAATAATAGAATCTGGTCTCAGAAGCCAGTTGCCTTGGTATCAAGCTTCATTTTCCCCCATACATTCTTAAAATGTCCACATTACTAAATAAAATATCATCATATGTCTAGCAAACAGAAGTGTATTTGTTCAGACTACATACAGGACAGGCTATTTTGAATCAATCTGTTTCAGAAAATCTTGGATTCTTGATCATCGTATCCATGATTTTTCCTCGAATATCTCTAAATGATCCTTTGTATTTCTGGCCCTTTTCAGCTTCACCCCACCTGTACATTGTTTCTGGCACCCATTTCATAATCTATTCATTTATTCAACCATTCAATAAATATACCTGGGAGTTATACTATTCACCCACCACATTTCTAGGTTCATTAGTAATTTTCCAAATGCCCCTCAAACTCTTCCATTTAATATATTTCTAAGACTGCTAAATGTATTGCATTTCATATATACTTTTATTTATTAACGCTTATTTCCATTTATTATTTCTATGTGGTCATGTGGGTGTAAAATCCACAAAAAATGAATATCCAATCTATTATTTATTCTAACTTGTGCCCACCACAGCCCCTGCACTAGAGCTTTTTAATAAATATTTGAGGAATAAATTCAATAGTGGCAAGACCTGTCTCATATTCATCCTTGGTTCTTCAAATTCAGATACATAGAATTCTTAGTAAATATTGAATGAAGAATTAATTAGTTATTTGTCCTAATTTTTCATTTTTTAACCAAGAATTTTCAGCTTTTAAAAAAAATCTTTCTTCGGATAATCTTTTGAGTGTCCACTGTTTTGCTTCAGAATCTCATACTTATTTCTGATACATTTTTCATCAGGCCCACCTGCATATCCTACTTGAACTTTTGTCTCCTATCATTACTTTCTCTTTTTGTGACCTCTGGTTCCTTGTCTAACTTCAGATTTCTGTAGCTAACTTTTTATGTTCTGTGTTATCACACTGCTGGCCAAGTCCACACACAATAGCCTATTTTCCTCCTGTGCTAAAACTCCTGGGCTCAGATGGATGTCTTGCCCTGAATCTTGCTACTAGCATCCAAGTTTAAATGAGGCTGCATATCATAAAAATTTCCTACTGAAGATTTTGAATTGGTTAGTTCTATATTCTTATTGTACTCAGTGTTTCACCCCAAATCATTTTATCCCATTTATTTCATTTGGAATATCTATCTTTCCCATAGCCAGGAGGAGGCCAGTGATTGTGAATTTTTCTCTCTCCATTTTCCTTCTCTCTGTCATTTAAGAATCCAGCTCAATATGTTATTTAAAATTATTTGCATACTACATTGATAAAATCAAAACTGAGTAATAAAATATGGTCTAAAATTAAGATGTGAAATAAGATAGAAAAATTTAAAGATTATTATATAAGTTGACTTCTCTCAAATACATGATTAATTTACAAATCTACATTCTTGGTCACATCTAGTGTATTAAGTCAGACTTGGGATATGAAATTAGACCCATGTGAGAATTCTGAAACATCTGGGTCTTTTTAATTGACTATACTATTAATTTTGGATTTGTATTATAAGTTTTTAATCAAAATTTTAAGCAGGACCAACTTATCTATGGATTCTCAGCTACTATTGCTATATATTGGATTTACTATGTATATACATATACATAGTAACTAAAGTACCTGTTTTACATTTGTAAAGGTCTTTATGGTTTAGTAATCACCATTGCATATGTTTATCATTTAATGTCCAAAATTGTACTATGAGATAAGATACTATCTCCATTTCTAGGTTATGAAGCTTGGAGATGTTAAAGTGATTTCTCCAGGAAAGGAAAATCCAGCTACTGCCTCCTTTTTTATGTTTTTTTTTCAAAATAAGTACTTCATTATCTGTTTTGTAGTTTATACATATTTAAATGGCTAAGCCTTTGGCCTGCTTTTAAATTTAGAACTCCAGTTTTCATTGGTAGGTCAAAGCCTGACACTAATTTAGTCTTAATTTGAATCCATTTGGTTCTTGGTCTGTTTTAATAACTCAAAATTGCTTTCTACATTGTCTCTGAATTATTAAAATCTCATAATTAAGACTACCTATGGATAACACTGTCACAACCAAATTGATTATTAGATCTAAAAGCGATGAAGAGTCTATCTAGACCCAACTTGGTTAAATGATGTGCCCACAATACTTCATTCATCGAGAGTCGTGATTTGGAAATGCAATTTACCTAACATCTGACACACTTCTCTACATGATGTTGGAAGTCATGGAAATATTAATAATCTTAAACACTTACTACTACAGGCATTCCACATCTGCCTCTGTAGGTCAAATTGTTTTGGTCACACACTGTTGCCGGCCATCTCTGCCAGCAGATGTCAGCACCACATGTGTTTACTGACATTTTTATTAGCCTAAGAGATGCCACATAAATAAAGACAAAGCAAGATAGAATGGATAAAACTCATGAGTCAAGTCTGTTTCAGTGATAATGTGTACATATAATGCTTTCATATGGATTTTCTAATTATCAGCTTTGATAACTAGTGTTCAAAATGTGCTTCTATGATTTGCCTTTTATGTATATATGTGTGCATTTAACTTTAACTGTCAGTGTGTAAAAGCATATTTATAAATAAGAGTGAGTAGAAGAAAAGGAAGAAAGTTATAGGCCTTGAACTGTTCATCAGTTGGGATTCTGATATATGGTATCTCCAAATAAAAAATGAAGCCACAAATAACGTCTGCCAAGTTCATGCTATAGTTTGATTCATTAAAATATGAACTATAATTTTACTCATATATATCATAAGGCTTTGACCAAATGAAGTAACATATGAAGTATGCTGCCCTTATTATTTGTTTTTAATAATCTCAAGACTTCACATGAAAGTTTAAACATAAAAAGGCTTTATGAGGAAAAAAGATTCAAGCAATTACATTTCTCCCAGTATACCCAGATCATATGCAATTTTACACCTGAGAATAAATTTAGTAAATTTGCTGATTTAGTATATTTTTCTAGTCTGTAATCATTTTATAGATCAGAAAATAAATACCCCCAGAATTTAAAGGACTTTATATAAGAGCATGAAGTGTATCTTATTAAAATAAGTTTACCCTCAAGTCATATTGTCTGTTTTTTATATTTATATTATAGACTATAGCTTTAAAATAAATAAAAGGTATATAAATAAATAAAGATAACTATTATCTTAGGTAGTCTGATCAATCATCACAAATATATTTTCAATGTTGCATCAATAGTGGAAAAAGGGCCGGGCGTGGTGGCGCACGCTTGTAATCCCAGTACTTTGGGAGTCGGAGACCGGAGGATCCGGGTTCGCGGCCAGCCTCAGCTCTCTCTCTCTTTCTCTCTCCATGTCTCTCTCTCTCTCTCTCTCTCTCTCTCTCTCTCTACCTAGTGAGGCCCTCCGCAACTTCGTGAGACCCGGTTTCAAAAATAAAGCA
>PVJS01025728.1:0-27608 GCA_004027185.1 Glis glis
AGGGTCTCACTAAGTTGCAAAGGGCCTCACTAAGTAGCTGAGGCTGGCCATGAACCTGTGATCCTCCTATCTCAGCCTCCCAAGTACTGGGATTACAAGCGTGTGCCACCACGCCCAGCTGAGTCAATTTCTTTTAAAATGATTAATTTATTGAATATACGAAGACATAGAAGGGGTTGTATTGTTCCTTCCCATAGTGATATCAGCTGGGATCCTTGTTGTGCTGTGAAACTAGGTGACTTTCTTAAAATAATGTGATTACTATCATTACCAATTGAAATTAATAAAAGTTAGTGAGAGCTAATTATATAAACTTGCTCGATGCCTTGTTTTCCATCCAGTCAACTGCATTTCCAACAATAGTGGTATAGGATATTGCTTTTTACCCACAGAGGAGGATGTTGGTGTGTATTATTATCAACAGTACCTCTGATAATCATCTTTTCCTTATGATTGTCAGCTGCCCGTAGGAACAGAATGGTGTTTTCATAGATTCAGATTCATGGAGTGTTGATGTTAGATGAGACGTTTGAGATCGTGTAGTTAACTTTTTTTTATTAGCATTTGAGAAAACAAACCTAGAGGAGTAAAGTAACTTCCTTGGCTTCCTAATTCTCATATGTTCTCTTATTTCACCATCACACGTCTTAGTGACTGTCTCAGAGGTGCTTTGTTTTAGTGGGCAGTAGGTGGGTGACCAATTCCCAGTTGCATCGGGTCGGTCTTATTAAAGCTGGCATTGAAAACAGTTTTGGAAGCAGTTTTCCTCGTTTGACCATTCCTCTTGAAAAGCAGAAAAATAAGATTCATTTTAAGGTTGTAATGTTTGTAAATACTGTGTCTCTTTGCAATGATTATTTTATGAATGTTATGTAGTTTTTTGTCGGGTTCAGATTTTCTGTCACAGTACTTGTTAGAAAATAAAATATGACTGGAGTACCAATTAGAAGGACTTTAGTTTAATTCTCTTCTCAAAAAGGTTAAGTTTAAGTATTTAGTTAAAACTTGTTAATGAGTTTCTTTGTGAAATGTTTTTGTTTTAGTTACTTACACATTGGGCATGCAAAAGCTGCTCTTCTGAACCAGCACTACCAGGTTAACTTTAAAGGGAAACTGATCATGAGATTTGATGACACAAATCCTGAAAAAGAAAAGGAAGATTTTGAGAAGGTAATTAAAAGTGTAGTAATGACCTCTTTCTCAGAAAAGTTAATTCAAAGTAGAGAGTGACCTAATAGCTTCATGGTATGAAAATAAATTGTATTTCATAGCTGCATTTTACCCCTCATCTGTGTATTCCATACCTGAGACCTAAGCCAAGAAATGTGCTCCTATATCACAATCCTAAATTTATTTTTCTCTTCTCCAGTTGTTGTAGAATTTACCTAAATGTCATTTTCCTATGAGTACCAATTTCACTGGAGATAGGTTTCCTTTTTGTCATAAAATCCTAAGTTTATGAATGATATAATAAGTAGGTTTAGGAAAATGTGATTTTGTAGCCTCTTATATAATCTTTATTCAGAAGCACTCCAGTATATTCAAAGAGGGGACAAATGGTTATCAGTATGACCACTGACAACCAGCATTTCCAGAAAAAATGGAAAGCTCCATCATGCAATCAGCTTTTTCTTTTTTTTCTTTTTTTTTTTGTAGTATTGGGGATTGAACCCAGGGGCATTGTACCTCTGAGCTACACCCCCAGCCCTATTTTATTCTTTATTTTGAAACAGGGTCTCACTAAGTTGCAGATGGCCTCACTAAATAGCTGAGGCTGGCCACGAACCCGGATCCTCGGTCTCAGCCTCCCAAGTACTGGGATTAGAAGCGTGCGTCACCACGCCCAGCTGCGATCAGCTTTTTCAACTGGAAATTTGGAAGCTGATATAATGACTGTCTGTTTTTTCTTTTCTGGCCTGGTTGCATACAACATCCACAACCATTTTCAGGCTATTAAAGACTGGAGTGTTTATTACGTTGGCTCAGAATGCAGCATCCAGGATTAAACATGCATAGGAAAATGAAAAATGCACTGATGGTTATTTTGATTTCTTATTGCAGGTTATCTTAGAAGATGTTGCATTGTTGCATATCAAACCAGATCAATTTACTTATACCTCAGATCATTTTGAAACTATAATGAAATATGCAGAGAAACTAATTCAAGAAGGGAAGGCTTATGTGGATGATACTCCCGCTGAGCAGATGAAAGCAGAACGTGAGCAGAGGATGGAATCCAAACACAGAAAAAACTGTAAGGCACATTTAGCATCTTGTATTTCAATTGGTATTCTTGTGTTGTGCTTCTTTAGTAGTATATAATTTCTTGTTTATGAAAAATGCTGTTTTAAAACACATTGAGGTTATGATATGTACATTAATTCATCTTTTAGAAATAATTTTTGCTGAGTTGGGCATGGTGGTGCACGCTTGTAATCCCAGTACTTGGGAGGCTGAGACAGGAGGATCTGGGTTCACGGCCAGCCTCAGCTACTTAGTGAGGCCCTCCGCAACTTAGTGAGGCCCGGTTCCTAAATAAAGAATAAAAAATAGGGCTGGGGGGTGTAGCTCGGAGGTAGAATGCCTGAGTTCAATCCACACTACCACCAAAAAAAAGGAAAGAAATGATTTTTTTTCCTTTGTCATGTTTACATTTTTATTGGAATAGCACCACAGTTGCATATGAAAGTGTCTGTGTCCTTAGTATCTTACTTACTGTGTGCAGTCTCCTGCATTGCATTTATTTCATTTGAAGGATTCCTTCTACAAAATTTTGTAGTTTTTAAAACTTAATTACTTAGCACTTCTAAAATGTTTGATAAGCCGGGTGTGGTGGTGCACGCTTGTAATCCCAGTACTTGGGAGGCTGAGACAGGAAGATCACAGGTTCACGGCCAGCCTTGGCAACTTGTGAGGCCCTCCGCAACTTAGTGAGACCGTGTTTCAAAATAAAAGAATAAAATTGGGCTGGGAGTGTAGCTCAGAGGTAGAATGCCCCTGGGTTCAATCCCCAGTACCACCAAAAAAAGAAAAAATGTTTGATAGTAATGCTTTCAGCACCCAAGTCTTCCTCTCAGCACGTGGTTAGCTGTGAATATAATATATAAGCTCAGTATTACCCGATACCTTTGAAATATGACATGACTGAGGAACATACCTTTATTATTCATGACTTGTCTCCTGATCTTCTAAATTGGGCTATTTTCATTCTGTAAATATGTTGCCAGAACTTCCATACTATATTTAAATCTTGAGTGTCATGTTTGGAAAGTATAGTAAATTTAAATTGTTATAGTGAGACTTTCTTTTTTATCTACATTTTCAAAGAGTGTTAAGAATTGGATTTTTAGACCTGTTTTGATTCTTTGAGTGCCTGTAAAATGTCCATTATGTCTCAGAAGTTTCCAGCAAGAAGTATTGGTTAGCAGTTCTTTCTCATCTTTACGGAGCAGGCTTTTAATATTCTGACATAGGTAGGACCAGTCACTCAGGATATAGAGCTCTCTTTTTCTGGAATTAAACTCTTCTTTCTTGTGTCGCTGTTTTCTGTCGCCGCTCTCATTTTCTCGGATCCACGAGTTTCCTGCTTCTCACTGGGATGACTGAAGGGACTTCGGGGAGCCCACGGGCTCAGGCTCTCAGCCCGAGCCGTGTTCTTCAGACGGGCACGGGCTGCAGCGCCAACGCCTGTGGGCCCCAAGGGCCAGGCTGAACTGCTCTGTCCCCTGGGCAGGAGGCAGCAAAGGAAGAGAATGCTTCTACTTTAAAGGCACAGTGTTAAATTTGGGAGGGGGAAAAGAGAAGGGCTGACCAGTTGTGCCATGGTAGGAGAATGGGAAACACTCGATGAGGACCTTTGGGCCTTTTACTTCCTCTCTTCCCCTTAATTGACACTACATCAGTGGAATGTGTTGACTTTACTTTTTCTAAAACATTTAGAGTATATTTCCTAAATATATTGTCAGAAGTCTCTCATAAAAAAATGATGCGTTTGTTCATGGTGTCAAATATTAGAACTATTAAAGTGTTATTGAACTATTGGAATGTGTTTACAAGTAAAATGAAAAGATGAAAATTTCTCTGAAATTATTAAAGTAATTTGAATTAATCTAAGTAATTCATTGTATAAGCTGTATTATAAATATCATTTTATAGCTGTTGAGAAGAATCTACAAATGTGGGAAGAAATGAAAAAAGGGAGCCAGTTTGGTCAGTCCTGTTGTTTACGAGCAAAAATTGACATGAGTAGTAATAATGGATGCATGAGGGACCCAACCCTTTATCGCTGCAAAATTCAACCACACCCAAGAACTGGAAATAAATACAAGTAAGTGAATCTCTTTCAGTATGTGGAGTAGCCTTCTTGCTTTTGCTTTGATCCTCTCTAAACATGGAGTCGATGCAGAATAGTCGTGAAATCTGGATCTTCGTTCATCCACAGATTAACAAGCTGGGTGGCCTCCTGTAGAGGCATGTAGCCTGTCGGGTTATTTGTTATTTACTCACGTAGGTATGTTGTTTACTCTGTAAAGGCATCTAGCCTTTCAGGGGTTGTTCACTCGGTTAAGGTTCTGGTAGGTTATTTCTTAGATCACTTTAATCTGCAAGAGTTTGTGAGTCTGCCTAGGTTTGCTTTTTATGTTTTGATTAGCTGTATTGTGGTATGTATCTATAGATGAAGATAATTTTCTTCCTTTAATAAACTTTGATTTTGCTGGGCATAAATTTACTCATAAAAATAACAGTTGGAAATTTAACAGAAATATGAACAATATAAGAAAGTAGTTGAGTATTTTTTTTTTTTTAGGTTTTGATTAGTTTTCCGTGTAGGTTTTCAAGTTGACAGATATTTTTTTCCCCCTGTGCTGGGGATCAAACCTTGTGCATGTGAGGCTTGAGCTCTCCCACTGAGCTATACCCACAATCTCAGATCTTTTGCTTTAAATGCCCCTCCCAAAAAAATCTTATAAAGTAAGCCATAGGATATGTTTTCTTATACTTTGAAGAAGCCTACCACATACAAATGCTAAAATAACTTCTGAAAAGACTAGTGAATGTGAATGATTTACCTGGTCAATGTGACGTTCTTTAAACTTGTGGGTATAGTTATGTCCCATATATGGACAACCACTTATGTGTGTGTTTTTTTTTTTTTATATCTATGTCTGTCAGGGCAATTACTCCTTGTTCCTTAAAACCTAGTAGTTGTTTGTGTGTGTGTGTGTGTGTGTGTGTGTGAGAGTGTGTGTGTGTGTGTTACTAGGGATGGAACCCAGGGGCATTCTACTTCCAAGTTACACCACTGGCCCTATTTTATTCTCTTTTATTTTGAAACAGGGTCTCACTAAGTTGTGGAGGGCCTCGCTAAGTTGCCGAGGCTGGCCTCGAACTTGCAATCCTCCTGTCTCAGCCTCCCAAGTATTGGGATTACAGGCTTTCACCGCCGTACATGGCTAAAACCTATTAGTTTAAAAGAAACTGTTAATTTACAAAGAATTATGTTTTAGATTAGTATTGCTGCTTATAAATGTTTAATCTAAGATGAGATGTTGACTTTCAAACACATTCTCTTCTTTTCTAGTGTTTACCCGACATATGATTTTGCCTGCCCCATAGTTGACAGCATTGAAGGCGTTACACACGCTCTGAGAACAACAGAATATCATGATAGAGATGAGCAGTTTTATTGGATTATTGAAGCTTTAGGCATAAGAAAACCATATATCTGGGAATATAGCCGGCTAAATCTCAACAACACAGTGCTGTCCAAAAGAAAACTCACGTGGTTTGTCAATGAAGGACTTGTAGATGGATGGTATGTGTAATGTTGCCTAGAATTGACAAAGAAGTAAAAGACATACATAATTGAATTTTAAACTGCTTTAGACATGGGAAGGTTGATTGGGGGGTGGTGTAATGGGTAGGCCTGTAGGATTCCTGGTTTATACCTTCATTCCACTCAGTGCATTAGGGTCTCCCCTCCCTGTGTTGACGCTGCAACCATGGAGTGCCCAGTGTGGACCATGGCATGTGGGAATGAAAACCACATGAAGTCGCATCCTTTGCGAAATTCTGCATTTAGTAGAAAAGTGGTTGTGACTCGCCCGTCCTTCATAGGTCTGGTTACAACTCTCTTACTCTTCTGTGGCTCTGAGATTTTTCTTTCAGCTGGGTCCCAGAAAGGCCAGAGTTGAGGTGAGGATATAAATGTCCCTGCCTCAGTGTTGAGGACCCACCTTGTTTGTGAAGCACTTGCCCAAAGGATTCAGCACCTAAAAAGTTTGAACATTTCTGTAGCATATTAATAACCAATATGGGATTTTTATAAGAAGAGTGTAAAAATGAAAGTGATCTTATAGTCATGTGTCTTTGTTTTGTTTTATTTGAAATGGGGATGGGACCCAGGGCCTCACACATTCTAGGCAAATACTATACCAGTAAGCAATATCTCCAGCCTTTTTTATTTTATTTTGAGACAAGGACTCATTAAGTTGCCCAGGCTGGTCTTGAATTTTCAATCCTTCTGCCTCAGCCTCCCAAGTGTCTGGGATTATAGGTGTGTGCCATCATGCCCAGCTGAGCCATGTATCTTAAAATGAAACCTGTTCACATGGATTATCATGCTCATAAGTCTGAAAGAAGATTTTTTACTCAAATTAACAAGAATTTATATATTAGTTTATGTTAGTATCAGTGTAATATTGACCAAGATATAAAGTGTATGTTGCAAAATAGGCATTTTATACTATATTACTATGGAGCTGAATTTGATAAAAGACAAAGTTATATTGAGGTCCATACAAAGGGTATAATTGCAAACTTAAGGAGGTTTTCAAATATCTGCAGAATATTAACCTGCATACACATTCTTGCATGTTGATCATACAGATGGCATGATACCATCTCTTATCTGATTCTCATGATCATATGTAGAATTAAGGACCTTGAATTTAATTAAGTTAAATCAAATAAAAATGTATTGATGCATGGGTTTTTTATATTTGAAAATACCTTCATTATATCTTCTTTTCAAATTTCTACTGTTTTCAGAAGTGCATCTATTTTACTGCAATATTTAATTTGAAAGTAGTTTTCTTCTTTATGAATTTGGTTTGGGTTCACTGATTCTGAGATCTCTCCATTTAGTATAACCAGCTTTTAGCCCGATATTTATCAAGCTGAATATAACCATTCATTAATGATCTCCTGTTCTCAGCATCTGCACATTTAAACTTTTTCCTTAGTATCTAAAACTTTACATATTTCCCAGGGACGACCCAAGATTTCCTACAGTCCGTGGTGTACTGAGAAGAGGGATGACAGTTGAAGGACTGAAACAGTTCATTGCTGCTCAGGTGAGTTATGGTTTCCTTTCTAGCTTCTCTGTTTGAATTTTTAAATATTTATATTCATATCCTTTTAGTTGTAATTATCTCTGTTTTTTCTTCTTTGTGCCTTAATGATACAAGGGCAGCACTCCCCCCCACCCCCGGACTGGGGATTGAACCCAGGGGCATTCTGCCTTAAGCTACATCCCCAGCCCTTTTTAATTTATTTTTGTTTTGAAACAGGATCTTGCTAGGTTGCTGAGAGTCTCTCTACACTGCTGAGGCTGTCCTCAAACCTGTGATCTTCCTGTCTTGTCCTCTCAAATATTGGGATTACAGGCTTCTACCACCACCACACCCACCCAGAATTTTTTTTTTCTTTGAGGAATGGGGGGTGGAATCCAGGGGCATTCTACCTCCAAGCTACACCCCCAGCCCTATTTTTTATTCTTGATTTTGAAACAGGGTCTCACTAAGTTGTGGAGGGCCTCATCAAGTAGCTGAGGCTGGCGGTAAACCTGTAATCCTCCTGTCTCAGCCTCCCAAGTACTGGGATTACAAGTGCGTGCCACCACACTCAGCCAGAATTTTTTTAAAGGAGTAAGTTTAGCACTATTTATAATAGTGAAAATTGGGACTGTCCTAAACTCTACTAAGTTAGGGTTGAACAGAGGCAGCTGAAGTATTTTTACCCAGTGAAATATATGACTGGGGATTGAACCCAGGGGCAGTCTACCTTCAGGCTACACCCCCAGCCCTTTTTAATTTATTTTTGTTTTGAAACAGGGTCTCACTAGGTTTCTGAGAGTCTTGCTACGTTGCTGACACTGACCTAAAACCTTCGATCCTCCTTTCTCAGCCTCCCAAGTACTGGGATTACTGGTGTGCACCACCATTTACAAGTATTTATTGAGTTTTGTTTCTTTTTTTAAAATGCTGGGCTTCAAATAAAAAAAATTCTACTTAATATTTCTTGTCTTTGATAATTTTATTATTGTTTTTCAAGGGTTCCTCACGATCAGTTGTGAACATGGAATGGGACAAAATCTGGGCATTTAACAAAAAGGTACATGTTTAGCTCTCAGTTCTCTTTTTTCCTGTCAAACTCTTAATTAAAATACATGTAGAAATCAGTGTGCTTACAGTAGAGAAAAATTTGTGAAGAATATTGTCATTTTGCAGACTTTCAGGAAAATGGAATGTTTTCCTTTTTAAATATATAAAGGGCATTAAACCTATTAACTGCCCCAGATAGTAACAATAATTGAAACAAACAAACTTGGATGTAGGGGAAATGGTAGTAGTTTTTTCCTTAAATCTTTTATGAACACTGTGCATTTCATTTTTCTGCTTTCAAGCTGCGAGCTCTCTGTAAGAAGGTATTACTTAATGCTTTTATTTGCCTTATTTAAATATAGCTTTTAGCATATTACATGTTATAACCTGAGATGTTATACAGCTTTGAAGCACAATCACATTTATATAAAACACTGTGTATACAAATCTGTTGAAAATGCATTATTCCTAGTTTTATAAAATGTGTCCTCTGTCTTAACAGCAAAGGGAAGACTTGCTGACTTCATTCTAGTGTTCCCTCGTGTGCTTCAGAGGACGTAGAGTTTTAAAATTACATACTTCATGCAGTTATATTGAAGGTTCATTAGCTACAATTTCTGTCTTACCAAATCCAGCTTTAAAAAAATCTTTCGTAACTGAAAATCAAATGAGGAATATTGCATATTGATATTGACATTGTTAATTATTAATTGGAAGCAGATGCTTGGACACTATAATAAGGCAAATCATTAAAAATGCCATGTTTTCAAATATGGTTTCTGTGATTGTGTTCTGTGCCTTTTGTTGGGATGCTGCTTGATTGTGCTGATGTCTTGTCTCGAGTAGTTGCTTGTCTCGCATGTGTCTCAAATTTATTTTCTTTAGTCTTTTGTGTTCAGTTTTTTGATACGTAAAGGAATTATTAATTGGTTTTCTCTGTTGCTGCAATTACTAATAATAAATGAGTAGAATTTACAGGCAAAGTGAACTTTGGTGTACCTTTTATTAATAATCCAGTTTTTAAAGATTTAAGTTTTAAGCTGGGCATGTTGGCCCATGCCTGAAAATCCCAGTTCTTGGGAGGCTGAGACAGGATCACAGGTTCAAGGCCAGCTTCAGCAACCTAGCAGGACCCTGTTTCAGAATAAAAAAAGGGCTGAACGTGTTGGTTGGGGATAGAAAGTCTCTGGGTTCAGTCTCCAGTACCACACACACACTCAAAAAAAGGGGATTTAAATTTTAAAAAATTATGTACACACACACACATTTGGTTCAACTATATGAAATATGTTTCACTTAGTTAATTCTGTAGCATCTGATGAAGATGAACAGCATGTTCTCCTTCTTTCCTCTCATTTTCTCTCCCTAGAGAAACCACCTTCAGCTCTTAGTAATTCTTCGAGTGTTTCTTGCCATGTCTCTAAAGGAAGCATGTGTGTTGCTGCTTTAGTTTTTAGTTTTGGGTGTCACCAGTTGTCTTCCATGACTGAAAGTGAGGATTCACTTTTTGGTTTCCCTGTGGTTTTGATTGTTTTTTTTTTTTCCTCATTTGCTTCTTTCTAATGTTTTCTCAAAGTCCCTGAGTACTAAATTTCCTACCAAGATGTTCATATGTCTTCATGTTCATACATGTTCTTTCAGTTTCATTTTGGAGACATCTCTGCCATAGTTTTTGTGATACTCTGATGGGATCTAGATTAGTGGTCTGTTTGCTTCTGAGACACAGTTGACTGCTCCAGTGTCTCTTCATCAGCCTGGGGATTCCCTTTGCTTTTGTCTTGTAATGGATCACCTACTTTCTAGATTTTCCTTGTTGTTGTTTTTTATTGTTTGAGGTCAGGGTCTATCTGTGTTGCTCAGCTTGGTCTCAAACTCCTGGGCTCAAGTGATTTTCCTACCTTAGTCTCTTGAATAGCTGGGACTATGACCTGTTTTTTGTTTGTTGTTGTTGTTTTTTTGTGTGGTGATGGGGATGGAACCCAGGAGCCTTCTACCTCCAAACTACATCCCCAGACCTATATTATTTTTTATTTGGAAACAGGGTCTTGCTAAGTTGCTGAGAGCTTCACTAAATTGCTGAGGCTAGCTTCGAACCCATGATCCTCCTGTCTCAGCCTCCCAAGTACTGGGATTACAAGCGTGCGCCACCACGCCCGGCATGGCCTGGGGTTTTTACTTTGTAATTTTATGATGATGTATGTGCCTTGGCCTGCGTCTGTTTTCATTGGTATCAATGGAAGGAACGTGTGGCTTCTACTCTGGAAACTCATTCCTTCAGTTGTGGGATTTTTCTTTTTTCTTCACTGTGTTTTCTTTCTCCCAAGGCCTGTGCATGGGGAACACATGCTCTACCACTGAGCTGTAACTGCAGCCTCCTCTGTCCTTTTTCTTTCTTCTCTCTGGGACTCTTGTAGATTTTGGACCTCCTAGACTGGTCCTTTAATTTTATTTTTTCTCCTATTTTCTGTCTTGTCTTTTGTCTGTATTTTCTGGTAGATCTACTGAACTTTACCTTCCTGCCCTTTTATTGAGTTTTTCATTTATGCTATCATATTTCCAAGATTTCTCTTGTCCTCTGAATTTTCAAAATGGCTTCCTATTTGTGTTTCATGGTTATATTATTAATGTTAATAGTAGGTTATTTTTTCCTCTAATGTCTCTTAATTTTGTTCCTTATTTATTTTGCTTATTTTGGTTTCTTTCTTTCATATGAAAGGCATTGAAGATGTCTGGTTAGCTTTGGTTATCTGCTCATGCTTAATGTGGAGACTTGCAGAAGTGATAGGAAGCCCTGAGAGCAAGAGCTGAACTTCACTGTAGGATGGTCTGCTGTGGGCCAGTCGAGAGCCTCCATGTTCTCCCAGAGGAGAGCTCGGTATGAAGGCCCAGCTCCAGGGCTTCGGAGCCACATGGGGTTAAGACTGCGGAGGGCTTTTACATTGGGTATTGTACATTCACTTACTCCTCTGGTCTTGAAGCAAGGCCTTCACTTCAGCTCCTTCTGGTGACTGCCAGGATCTAGACACCCTCTTTCATTTTATTTATTTATTTATTCGTTTTTAAATTTTTATTTTGACCGAGTCTCAGCATGTTGCCCAGGCTAGTTCACTTGCAATACTTCTGCTTCAGTCTCCCAAGTAGCTGGGATTATAGACATGCACCACTACACCCCGTTAGACACCCTTATTTTCACAGAACAAACTTTCATCCATTCTTCATTGAGGTAGGGGAGAGGCAGTTACCTGGCTGTATGGAGTGGAGAGTAGATGCTTCCATATGTATTTTTAAGCTTTCAGAATTAGTTGATATTATCTTCTCCTAGTCTGCTAATTCCTTTAGGTTTGTGCCTTTAAATAAAACGGAACTTGTCATGTCATTTTAGTTGTGATTTGGTAGAGAGTGAAAGTAGATGCATACTTTCTTTCTTTGTTTTCTCCTGAAGTCTGTGGAATCTTTAATCCTTGAGCATCATCTTAACATAGGGAAGTTTTGAATTTTGATTGGTAAGTGAACATGAAATCATTCCAATCATGTACTTTTTATTTCTTTTCCTGGCCTTCATGATGTCTTTCTATACCAAAACCCATTTCCCCCACCCCTTGAGTTACTGATCTCTTACTTAAGAGTTCATGTCACATTCAGTCTCTAGTTACTACTTTATTATCTTCAAACTTGCTCTTTGTCACGAGGGTCTGCAGATAAAATTTAAGTGAAGCATCAGTAAACTAAATTTAGTCCTGTGGCATTGTGAAGGAAACATGAATGGCAGAGGTAAACCATTGATCTCTGGGAACTTCTGCGTTTACTAATTTAGTGTTTGTTAAGGTGGAGTGTGTTTAAATGTTAGGTGGAATTCTTCACATGCTCTTTTGGAGAAAGATCTTTATTCTTAACATGAATTGTATGTCCATGGTAAAGAAAAGAGAAGACAAATCGATATAGGGGACAGTGAAATTGACATGGGATGGTTAGTAATCTCAGTTTCCCTTCCAAAATACTATGGTTCTTGTTATTTTAGCCTGACTTTTCATCTTGACAGGAAACCAGTACATAATTGTTCTGTATCATGGTTAAATGAAGTATATGTAGCTTCGTAACAAACACATATACTTGGATACTGGTAGGAGATGTTTCAAGAGCTTTCTTTGCATTAATCTTGCTAATTTTCTTCTCGGTGTTACTTAAGTGTTAAGATTTAAACTTTCCAGTCTAGTCAGGAAAGTCACAGCTTTAAGGTGTTCATTTCAGAGCTTTTATTTGTCTCTCTTGACCTTTGTTTACTGCTTTAATTTAAAAACTTATGTTAGTATTTCATTAGTGAGATAACATTTTTCTCCAACTCTGATTCCAATCCCCTTGAATCTTTCTCCAGCTAATAAATTCACGTATGTAGAAACCTCTCTCTCTGGCCCTCAAATAAGTAGTTTTCCAATGAAAAATTGGAATAACCCTAGTAAATAAAAGAGTAGCTGTCGTGGTTGAAGTGTGTTAAGCAGTCTGGACACCTACTCCCTTCAGTCCCATTCCTGATCTTCCTCTTCACTTGGATATCTACCAGGATACCTTTTTGAAATCCATAGGACTCTGGATAATTTGAAAACCACCAATCCAGGGGCTTAGAATTATTTAATTTTTTTTGTGTGTGTATTTGATTTGGAAACATGGTCTCACTAAGTTGCTGAGGCTGGCTGGGAACCTGCGATCCTCCTATCTCAGCCTCCCAAGTACTGGGATTACAAGCGTGCACCACCATGCCAGGCTTTTTTTCTTTTTTTGAAACAAGGTCTCACTAGGTTGCTGAGAGTCTCGTTACATTGCTGAGGCTGTCCTTAACCTGCAATCCTCCTGTCTCAGCCTCTCCCAAGTACTGGGATTATAGGTATGTACCACTAGGCTGGGCTGGACTTAAAATTTTTTAATCCAAGGTTTCCCAAACTTGCCTGATCCTAACCATCCTGTGCAGTGCTTGCTAAAAATAGATTTCCAGAGTTTACTTAAGCCCAAACAAATGTAGCATATCAGACAAGGGGAGTTGAAATAGTTTTTTTAAACTTTGTGTGAATGACTTTCTGAGGATGGCTTCTTTTCTAAATTTTTTAAGAAGTTCTGCCACATGATTCTTTTCAAAATATCATCACAGCTAAGGAAAAAAGCCATTCTAATAGTGCTAACAACAAAACATGTAAAGTAAACACAGCCAAATTTAATTACCATGCCACTCTTTCCTGTACCCTTCTAAATGGGAAAAGTAATTATTACTTTACTTAGCTACTTGACCCTACATTTGCTTTTATCTACACATTTTTCTCCCAAATGATTTTTTGTTGTGGTAGTGGTGCTAGGGATTGAACCCAGGGACATTCTACCTCTGAGCTACATCCCAGCCCTATTTTATTTTCTACTTTGAAACAGGGTCTTGGTAAGTTGCTGAGACTGAAATAAAATCTGTGATCCTCCTATCTCAGACTCCCAAGTACTGGGATTACAGGTGTGTGCCTCTACACCCAGCCTCTCCCAAATGCTTTACATAGTATCTAAATACTACTATTGTGATTGGTTATCATGGATAATTTTAATTCAGTGAAGTGAGAGAAGTAAGTAGACTTCAGAAGAGGATGCTACTACTATTTTGGAGGTAGAATAGGTTATAGCATAATGAAAATGACCATTCATCTAATCTGCAAATATTTGTTGATTACCTGTATGTGCCAGGCCCTGGCTAGGTACTAGGAACACAGTAGTTCCTATGTATGTATGCTGGTTTGGGACCACAAGTGTTTAAAATTTTGTATTTTTGGATTAAGTATGCCCAACCTGTACATGTATTTAAACCAGTAGGATTATCTTGTTTCTACTTTTAGTCTATAAGGTTGCCTTATTATAGTGACCTAATGTCATTCTGCTTTTGATGGTGATTTTTTGCCTAAAAGTGGTTACAGAAAATGAGACTGAAACACAAATATTTATGTTCCCTTAAAATGGACTTCTCCAACAATACAAAATTGAATATTGCATTTATATAAAGGGATTGTTTTATAACCCTACTGTATTTCTGCTCACTTCAGATACCAGATTTAAAGATTCTTTTAAAAATATTTCTAGTATACTTTAATTGGTTTCTTCTCACCTGCCAGTAGTTATTCTTGGGAAGGAACTCTAAATCCTTTGTGTCATTTGGTTTATGATTGTTTTTCTTTTTTCTACTTGACAGTTAAATATTAGAGAAGAGGTAATAGATTAAACCAAAAAATTAGTAAATGCAGTAACAAAGAATGCCAGTTAGTATTTGTTCCGTCATTTATCTTATTTATGGTGTTTTACAAGATATTTCGGTTCTTTAATACGAGGATGTGTTTGTTGTAGGTTATTGACCCAGTGGCTCCACGATATGTTGCATTACTGAAGAGAGAAGTGATTCCAGTGAATGTCCCCGAAGCCCAGGAGGAGATGAAAGAAGTAGCCAAGCACCCAAAGGTCACCCCACAGTTTCTCCGGGAGTTTTCTCTCTGCTAAAAGAAGCAGCAGAATAATACAAACAAAAATGTGCTTTATGACAGTAGCATGATTTGAGAATAGTTTTCAATTTAACATTATTTGTCAAGAGTTAGGAGTTGATACCAATTGAAACAAATCTTTTTGTGGATTTCTTGCTGAAAAAATTGTTTCTACTAATAATGCATTAGCACATCACACAAAACTGTTGCACTTAATTGGTCCTTCTTTTTTATTCTGTAGAGATAGAATATTAGTGTATAATATATCTTCCTAGAGTCATTCTGAAAGGTGACTCACTCTTTGTATAGAAGCCGAGATGCATTCTCTGTTATCTGGGTTATTCACTGTACCTTTGTCTATAAACCAAAGCATTAGACATGCGTGTGTGCGTGCGTGCGTGCGTGCGTGTGTGTATCCCCTGCAGAACTGGGGCTCCAACCCAGGGCCTTACACATGGTAGGCAAGTGCTTTTACCACTGAGTTATGAAGACAAGATTTCAGTCTTCTACGCTGCTGTGTGCTCTGTTTTGGAAAGTATCTGTGAAGTAAAAACAGTATCTGTCCATCCAGATTTAAATCTTAAATATAGGTAGCAAAGAGTCCTCTTTGGTAAGCCATGATCGTTGTCTTGGATACTCATGACTACTTTGGATGATAATCTTGAAGCAAAAATAAGGTCCTTTTCCTCTAGCTTTGTGACATGCCTATAAAAAACTTTGTTATATACTATTACTATGTTCATAGACTCATTCATAAAGTAATAGACTAACTCATACTCATAGATAGACTAACACAAGATAATATACATTATGAATTGCTATAGACATTCTAAATTGTAGCTATGTATGATTGTCTTTCTAGCTATGACATTAGCTATTTTTTAATTTTAAAGATTTGAACACTAATAATATTTGGAGTCTGTGTGTGAATGAGAGAGAGAGAGAGATTGAGAGAGATTGAGTGGATTGGTTTGGCCTTTATCTTAGCATCAGTTGGTCAATTAGTTTGACCAAGTGGCATCTGACATGATATCATCCACTTTACAATTAGTATAAATGTGAAGCTTACTCTGTTTTATAATTTGAATGGTAAAAATAAAACTTTTTTGGTGCTGGGGATTGAACCCAGGGGCATTCTATCTCTAAGCTACACCCCCAGCCATTTTTTTTTTCTTTTTGTGGTACCGGGGATTGAACCCAGGGGCGTTCTACCTCCGCGCTACACCCCCAGCCCTATTTTTTATACTTTATTTTGAAACCGGGTCTCACGAATTTGCGGAGGGCCTCACTAAGTAGAGAGAGAGAGAGAGAGAGAAAGAGAGCTGAGGCTGGCCGCGAACCCGGATCCTCCGGTCTCCGCCTCCCAAGTACTGGGATTACAAGCGTGTGCCACCACGTCCGGCTCCCCAGCCATATTTTATGTTTTATTTTGAAGCAGGGTCTCACTAAGTTGCTGAGGCTGTTTTTTTTGGGGGGGGCGTGGCACTGGGGAGCCCAGGGGTATTCTACCTTCGAGGTACACCCCCCAGCCCTATTTCATTTTTTATTTTGAAACAGAGTCTCACTAAGTTGCAGAGGGCCTCACTAAGTTGCTGAGGCTGTCCTTGAACCTGCGATTCTCCTGTCTCAGCATCCCAAGTACTGGGATTACAAGTGTGTGCCAACACGCCCGCTCTAGGACTGGTTTTGAACCTGCAATCCTCTTGTCTCAGCCTCCCAAGTACTAGGATTACAGGTGTACTCCACCACACCTGGCCAAGAATAAAACTGTTTTTAAGAGTACTTGTTTGTTAAAATGACAGTTACGATCAGATAGCCTCAGTTAATTTACTAAGTACTACTCATTGTTAAGCAACTACTAGTTAATTAGGAAGCAATTCTGACTGGATTACTAATTTGATTTGTGAAATTCTCATTATTAATTAACATTTCCCTCACAGTGTTCCACATTTAATCTGTCAATATTCTACTTTGAGCCCAGTTCTGTTATCAGCTATTACAATATTCATTTTTCTAAATGCATTGGTGCATTCATTAAACAGCTATTAAACACTTGCTATTAACATTCATTTTGAAAAGTTTTCACACCTTTCTTACACTTTTTCTTGTGAATTTTGCCAAACAAAAAGTGAAACTTAACAAAGATAGCGTTCTTATTCCTCGTATCTTTCTCTTCTCTGTATAATGTATACTTTGAAAGGCAGAAAATTTATCAATTTGTACACATATGTAATGCTTTTTTAAAAAAGTTTGTCTTCTAAAATATGAAAGGTCCACAATTTCCAGCTAAGGTGGTCTCTGTTGTTTTAAAATGTTGTGTAGCAGCTGGGCGTGCTGGTACATACTTTGTAATCCCAGTACTTGGGAGGCTGAGACAGGAGGATCACAGGTTGGAAGCCAGCCTCAGCAATTTAGGCCCCCAGCAACTTAGTGAGACCAACTTAGTGAGACCCTGTTTCAAAATAAAAAATAACAAAGGGCTGGGAGTGTAGCCCGGAGGGAGAACACCCTTGGGTTCCATCCCCAGTGCCAATAAATAAATAATAAAAATAAAATATTCTGGAAATTTCTTTTCCTACTTGGGTGCAAAAACAATGAGACTCTGAGGATATCAAGGCAGATTCTGAAAAGTGAGAAATTAATACTGTTCTAAAATCAGTGAATGATTGTCTTAAGCTAGAAGTAATCTCGAACAGGGTGCCTCATCAGACTCCATTGACTTTAGTGGTCAGATCCAATGTTGTAGAGCTGGGATTCAAAATAGTGATTTCTCTGAGGCTAGTGTTTTTTTCATAACAGGTGTATACTGTTTAAATGCTAAGAACAAAATTAAGAATACATTTATGGTAAAGCAAGTAGATGGCAGCAAAGTAAAGCATTTTCTAATATAGCAATGGACATTTAACAGTACAGTAATACAAAAAACTTTTGCTTGGTTAAAGAACAAAAGGAATGAGTGAATAGATTTGCTTACTGTGTTCAATAAGTTGTTGCTTCAGCCAACATTATCCATTCCTTTTATCAATCAGAATCCTGATGTTGGCTTGAAGCCCGTGTGGTATAGCCCCAAGGTTTTCATTGAAGGTGCTGATGCAGAGACTTTTTCAGAGGGTGAGATGGTTACATTTATAAATTGGGGCAACATCAACATTACTAAAATACACAAGTAAGTACTTTTTTATTTTCATGTAAATATGGAAGAAAAATCTCTTATGTTTATTTACTTATTAAACATTACCTAATTCAGATCTATTCATGTTGCTGACTTGTAAATCTTCCCAGACATAGATTTCCCAGACATAGATACTACCAATTCTAGACACACGTTTAAAAATATAAATTCCAGTTTATTTATAGGTTATCAGGATACATTTTACTTGAGATGGTGAAAATCACTACATCTAGATATAAAAAATAGTTCTAATGTTTTAGAGCCCCGTTTTATTATTTCATATAGTTGCCTGGTGGGAGGATCCTTTGGACAAGATTTATATATATAACTTTCTCCTAAAATTTACTTTAAAATCAGTTTGTTCATGTTAATGATGAATTTAAATGTCTAGTTAATGTAGTATGCTGTACTTATTAATTTGATTTTTAGTTTGTGTAAATGGGACGTAGTATGCTTAAGATTTATCTATGTGCTGGGCATGGTGGCACACGGCTTTAATCCCAGTACTTGGGAGGCTGAGACGGGAGGATCACAGATTCAAGTCCTGCCTCAGCAACTTAGCGAGACCCTGTTTCAAAATAAAAAATAAAATAGAGCTAGGGGTGTAACTCAGAGGTAGAATGCCCCTGGGTACCACAAAAAAAAAAAAGATTTATCGGATTTATCTATATAATCTATGTTTATGTTGTCAGTATACATGATTGCAAATAATTGTTAGATGTTTTTAAATGTAGTATTTTGGATTTTATAATGCTTAATGCAGAGGACTTTTAATTCATAAATATGTTCATGTTTTTCATCAGATGTATATGGATCTGTTCAGTGGATTATTAGTATCTTGATAGAGATTACATTTTATTCATCTAATATATGCTTGACATATATTAGAAACTCAAATATATGTTTGATTTGAGGTGTATTTGTTGTTGTTGTTGATGTTGTTGTTTGGTACTGGGGATTGAATCCAGGGGCATTCTACCTCTGAGCTACATATACCCACAGACCTTTTTATTTTAAAACAGGGTCTTGCTAAGGTAGTGAGGCAGGCCTCGAACCTGCAATCCTCCCATCTCAGCCTCCCAAGTACTGGGATTATAGGCGTGCACCACCACACCTGGCTTTGAGGAGATTTTTTTCAAAGAAAATTCCTTATCCATTTATTACAAAATGAGATAATTATTTTACAATAATTTTAAAAGATCATTATAGAACAGAACTATACATTTATAACAGTTATGGTTTATTTTCTTTGACTAGTTTTCAATTTTATATCTAGAAATACAGATGGAAAAATCATATCTCTTGATGCAAAATTGAATTTGGAGAACAAAGACTATAAGAAAACCACAAAGATCACTTGGCTTGCTGAAACTACACGTGCTCTTCCTATTCCAGCAATCTGTGTCACTTATGAGCACTTGATCACAAAGCCAGTGCTAGGAAAAGATGAAGACTTTAAGCAGTATGTCAACAAGAACAGTAAGGTAAGCTTCTAAGAGAAGCCACGTTTCATTGTTCCCTGTTACATAAACTTTTCTTTTAGCATTTTAAAAATTTTTTTCTCAAATTAAAATGGAAAATGTCTAGAATTTTATTTAAATAAAAAGCTGTAAAAAAATAATGTTTCTACTTTATAGATGACAGAAAGTAAAACACAGTGAGGTTAAGTATCTTGCCTGTAAACAGATAGTAAACAGTGGAGGTGTACTCAAACCCATGCTTCCTGGCTCAGCATTTCTGCGCTTTCCTATGCTAGAATGCCTCTCAGGTCTAGTGTGTGCTTCTTCCATTGGTTTTTATATTTATGATGGGGAATGATTTCCATAGGACCTCCAGAGAAGTGATTTGAAAGATTTTCTAAGGCCAGCCAGTTTATAAATGTTAGCTTTTAAAAATGTGATAAATTGGATTATCAAACTGGATTATCATTTTATTTATTTTTGAGATAGGGTCTTTCTGTGTTGCTCAGGCTGGTCTCAGATAGTCGTCCTACTTCAGCTGCCCAAGTGCTGGGATTATAGTTGAGCACTAAGGCACTTGGCTGATCATTTATGTACTTTAACACATCACTGTTTCACTTTGTGTCTTAAGTAGTAAACTTAAACATTATCTGTTTAAAATGAGAATATTCCAGCTGTTGGAAAAACTGCTTGCATTTTAGAGTGGTCTCAGTGCTCTAGTTTGATAAAGTGTATTTTGGTCTTATCATCTTTATAGCATGAAGAACTAATGCTAGGGGATCCCTGCCTTAAGGATTTGAAAAAAGGAGACATTATACAACTGCAGAGAAGAGGATTCTTCATATGTGATCAACCTTACGAACCTGTTAGGTAAATGATTGTAACTAAAGTGTAAACAAAAATGTTTAGCCAGGTGTGGTGGCACATGCCTGTAATCCCAGTGCTTGGGCAGCCAACACAGGACGATCGCAGGTTCGAAGCCAGCCTCAGCAACTTAGCAAGACCCTGTTTCCAAATAAAAAATAAAATAGGGCTGGGGGCCTAGCCCAGAAGTGGAAGGTCTCTGGGTTCCATCCTTAGTACCACACAAAAAAATGCTTAAAGTTCTTATAATGAATAATATTTTAAAAATTGAACTTTCACTAAAATAGTATACCTGATCAATTTCTGTTCTTTTTTCCTATATATTTAATATTTCAGACTTAAGTGAATTTAACACAATAAACATTGAACAGTAATAAATTACTCATTTCTAAAACTAAACCATCCTGTGATTTTACTTTTCATGTAGTCTAAGTATAAAGAAAAAATATCAATATATCACCTTATTTTGGGGTGAAAATTATTACCCTTTTCTTTGTATTGTATTTTCACTAAATATATTATAGAATATAGATAGTATAGCAGTATATTTTGATAAATAAAAACCATAGTTTTTTAGTTTTTAAAAAACTGATGTAAATGGATAAGTAGTGGAGATTTCAGTTTAAAAAATTTTTTCCTGTTTCTTGTGGTTTTCTTTTTCACATTTTTTTCTTTAGTTGTATCTTTTTTAGCTGTGTGATCAGACTTCTCTCCTGAGCTTTAGACTTGTGAACATAATTGCCTTGCCGGGTGTGGTGGCTCTCGCTTGTTATCCCAGTACTTAGGAGGCTGAGACAGGAGGATCACAGGTTCGCGGTCAGCCTCAGCTACTTAGTGAGGCCCTCCACAACTTAGTGAGACCCTGTTTAAAAAAAAAAAAAATTGGACTGAGGGTGAAGCTCGGAGGTAGAATGCCCCTGGGTTCAATCCACAATACCCCCCCCAAAAAAAAGAATGTAATTGCTTTTTAGCTATTTCTGAATAGATGTGTTTTGAGTACCTCAAACTCAGTATGTTCAGAATTCCAAGATCCTAGATTTCATCTTGAATTTGTTCTTCTCCATCATCCTTTCTCCAATCAGTAAACCCTGTTGTTTGTTCTGCCCGTATAGTCTGTCACTGGTTAGGGATCTGAGGAGGTCCCCCCAGGGGGACTTAACTCAGCCCTACAGTGTTACGGTGGAAGCGGCGGTGTGCGCTCTCTTTCTCAATTCAAAGAGATATGTTGAATTGGGAAATTAAAATTAATACACAGCTCAATTGTAACTTAAAACAAATCTTGATTACAAAGTCAGTAGGAAATAAAAAGGGAAGAGCATACCTGGAAGACACACTGGAGAGTCCGAAAACGGAACTCTCCCCCCTCTCAGACCCCTGCCCTTAAATGCAGTTTTCTTATTGGTATGTTCTTATTGGCATTACCAAGACAACAGGCTAGTAACTTATTTCTTAGGCAAGTGGTGCCTCCTTGTCTCCAGGCAGTGCACTTACTAAATACAGGGGTCAATAATCTACCTTTTTTTTTTACATCTGTTGTATTGGGCTGTATTGGTTGCCCATCAACTATGGGTGCTTTGAAGTAACACATGGAGTTTACATTTTACATACCAAGGCCGGGTCTCAAAGAAGAGGAGGGAAACAGAGGCACTGATTGCAGCCAGTGCTGTTGTGTGTAACCTCTAAGAGCAAGGCATAAGGCTCTTTCTATCTTTACGGCTTTAAAATGCGCCAGGCAGAGTCACTGTGACCTTAGGGCTTTTATTTGCTTCTATATAGTTTTAGGGCTAAAGGCTTTAATTGCCTCTATGTATTTCTAAGGCTAAAGGCTTTAATTGCCTCTACATTCTTACTATGGGTTCACATCAGGGTAAAGGAGAGAGGGGAGGGGGAGCTCTGAAGTATAACAGGCCAAGCTGTGTTTCTCCCTGTCTGAGTGCCTGCGTGGCACCCAACTCTGACTGCTTTTTACATTTTTATTGGAAATCAATACTGGCACATGCAGGTTCTTGACTTACACAGAAAGGATTTTCAGGGTGCATCAAAAGAGGCACAAAGCAAGATTTATTTAAGAAAGCGAAGAGATTTATTCAGGAAATCAAGCAGTAGAGTAGGACACACTCAAAAGGAGCAGAAGAGTGGGTTCTTGAGCGTGAGACACACTTTTGGGGTAGTGGGCACTTTTTAAAGGAAGCTAAACAGTAAACATGGGACGTGTGGCCCCCCCATCAGCCTCAAGCTTAGTTCTCTTAATCATGGAGCACAGGGTGGGTCACAGTGGTCTGATTCTTTCAGGAACTCTACGTTGACATCTTCCAGTCAATAGATAATGTTTGGAATATACCCATATCCTAAGTCTCTAACAATATTTTTCCCTTGGTTTTATTTAGGCCAAACAAAATACATTGTGTAAGCTAGTAGTGTATGTAGGCATTAATCATCTGTACTCAACAGTATTCTAAGATCCAAAGGTCATTTAGGAATTTAGGCCTGAGCTGGGTATGGTAGCACACACCTATAATCCCAGTATTTGGGAGGCTGAGACAGGAGGATCACAGGTTCAAGAACCAGCCTCAGCAACTTAATGAGACTCTGTTTCAAAATAAAAATAGGGCTGAGGGTATACCTTAGAGGTGGAATGACCCTGGGTTCAATCCCCAGTACTACCAAAAAAAAAAAAAAGGAAAAGAAAAGAATTTAGGCCTGGAGGGAAACAGGCTTGGGAATAAAGTGAGAGCGTTCATAGAGCTTCTTAGATTTAGAGTTATAATCCCCTCCCCCCATTCTCTTTTCTATCTATGCTTATTTTTTCTATCCTATATTAATCTCAATGTGTTCAAAATTCCAGGATCCTAGATTTCATCTTGGATTTGTTCTTCATTATTCCTTTTCTAATCAGTATACTCTATTGTTTGTTCTGCCAGTATAGTCCATCTATTGCACTTCTTCCTTGATTGCCAAAATAGGGAGTTTTTTTCTTTTTTGGTCTTGTTTTGGTATTTTTGCAGTTCTGGGGCTTGAATCCAGAGCTGAATGCATGCTAAGCAAGCATTCTACTACTACTGAGCTACAGTACCAACCCCCAACCCCAACAGGTAGTTCTATTTTAACAATTTCTAAAGTCCCCCCCCCACCTTTTTTTTGTGGTGCTAGGGATTGAACCCAGCTGGGGCTTCTGTTTCTGAACTACACCACCAGCCCTATTTTATTTTTTATTTGGAACAGTGTCTTACTAAGTTGCTGAGGCTGGCTTTGAACCCATGATCCTCCTATCTCAGCCTCCCAATTACTGGGATTACAAGCATACGCCACCACACCTGGCTAATTTTGTTGTTTCTTAATCTACTTTTCACATGGCCATCAGTCTGAAAATTTCATAGTAATTATTTTAGCACAGTTCTTCTCTGCTTAAAAATTCTTCTGAGTTTCAGAGTAAAATTCTAAACTTTTCATTTGAAATGCAAGATTTTCATGTTACAGCTTCGCTACCTACTTGAGCCATACCCATTATAGCTTACCTCACCCTCATCCCTTCCGTTCACCAAACGACTGCTTGGGGCTTTCCAAAGGCATAGTATGTTTTCAGACCTCCGCACCTCTTCGTAGAATGGCTCTGCTTCTTTAACTTCCTCTCAGTAGCATTCCAAATGTTGCTTCTCCAGCACTTTCTGCATTCTAGTCTGGATAGGTACCCAACCTATGTATCCCCATGATATGTGTCATCTTCTTTTTTGGAATGTTTATCACACACTGTTGAAACTTTCTATGGATCTGTTTATTTTGTTTCTACCACTAGAATTTAAGCTCATTATAGCAATTAACTTTTTTCTTACTCATCTCAGTATCACATTGCCTTTAGTCAAAAAAAGATCTTGTATGGAAACAGCATAACACACTGCCTGGTCCTTACAGTGTTCTTATTAAGTGTTTAGTGGTGGTGGTGGTACCACTAACTAAAGTAACAGAGTAAGCTCTCAATTTATTCTCTAAAAGTTGTTGAACTTTTCAACAAATGGTGCTAGAACAACTGGATAGTCACATAGGACAGAGTGAAGTTGGATCCCTACCTCACACCATATATAAAAATTAACGAAAAATGTAAAATACTCTCAGAAGAAAACATGATTAAGTAAATATATATAACCTTGGCAATGATTTCTTGTATATAACATCTAAAGCATATGTAACCGAAGAAGAAACAGATAAATTGGACTTAATGAAAATTTAAAAATTTTGTGTTTCAAAAGACATTAAGAAAATGAAAAGACAGCTCACAGAATGGAAAGAAAATATTTGTACATATATCTGATAAAGGGCTTGTATCCAGAATAAAGAATTATTGCAACCGAACAACAGAAAGACAACCCAATTAAAAATGGAAAAGGGATTTAAATAGACATTACTCCAAAGCAGATATGCAAATGGTTAAATAAGCACCTGAGAAGATGTTCAACATCATTTGATATTAGGGAAATGCAGATCAAGAATAGATAATCACTTCATACTCACTGAATTGGCTAAAACAAAACAAAACAGACATTAGTGGGCGTTGGAGAGTATACAGAGCGCCCTTATGTGTTGCAGGTAGGATTGTAAAATGATGTAGCCACATTAGAAAGCAGTTTGGCAGTTCCTCTAAAAGGTAAACATAAAAATTACCATTTGACCCATCAATTCCACTCTTAAATACAAAATCAAGAAAAATAAAAATGTTAGTTATGCAAAAACTTGTACATGAATGCTCATAGCTACATTATTCATGATTGTAAAAAAAAAAAGTAGAAACAACTCAAATGTCCATTAACCAATGCATTCAAAAAATGTAGTGTATCCATACAACAAAGTATGCTTTAGCTATTAAAGGAATGAAGTACTAATTCATGCCACAACCTTGATAAACTTTGTAAACATTATGTTAAGTGAAAGAAGCCAGTTATAAGAGACCACATATTATATGATTCTGTTTATATAAAATGTCCAGAATCAACAAACCCATAGAAAAAAGGTAGATAAGTGGTTACCAGGGGTTAGAGGAGTGGGGTAACTGGGGAGTGCTAGAAAAAGGGTAGAGTTTTCTTTTTGATGTAAAGTAAATGTTCTAAAGTTACATAGTGATGGTTGTACATTTTTATATAATGATTGGTATACTTTCAAAGAATGAATTTTTTGGGGTGTGATCCTATTGTTACTAAATTACTTCTTTCCCCTTCACCTGGTAGCTTTTACCACCAAATGTGCAGAAATCTTTTGCTTATGAATAGTCTCAAAGTAAGCAGATTCTTGCTAATTACAGTACCTTTTAGAATTGAGGACTTCTCATAAAATAAATGTTTTATGGAAATTCTTGTGTTTCTAAGTAGATTAGATGTGGTATGCAGATGCATTTCCTTTAAGCCAAGATTGATACATCCACTAGTGCTGTTTCTGGTGGCAGGAAGGATAGATGTACTTTTGCCCTAAGGTTAGCTGCTTTCATATGAAAGTTCATAAATTGCAGACTTATAAGAACTGCCAATTTTTATTTGTGTACTTATTATTGTTTTTAAACTACTCTGAAGAGCCTCTGATTTGAATAGTAAGAGAATGGATTATTTATACTTTAAAACGTATTAACTCTGTGCCATTGAATTTATCTAGGAATTCAATTTTACTTGCTGTTTAGATAACTTTGTTCAAATAAATTTATCTTGTTTTAATTTTAGCCCATATAGTTGTAGAGAATCCCCATGCATTTTAATATACATTCCTGATGGACATACGAAGGAAATGCCAACATCCGGGTCAAAGGAAAAGGCCAAAGTAGAAACCACAAAAAATGAGGTAAATATTGACCTTGTTTATAGATATGTCTGAAATCAGTGATCTTTCATACATTTGAGACTGAAGGAAGACAATGTGACTTTGCACTTATGTTGTTATTATCATCCTTTCAGGTAAGATTTTTAAAACATCTCTAAAACAAGATTTTGTGTGTGTATGTGATACTGGGGATTGAACTCGGAGGCATTCCACCTTCGAGCTACACCCTTGGCCCGATTGTATTTTTTATTTGGAAACAGGGTCTCACTAGGTTTATGAGAGTCTCACTACTTGCTGAGGCTCTCCTCGAACCTAAGATCCTCCTGTCTCAGCTTCCTAAGTACAGAGATATAGGCATGTGCCACCACACCCAGCTCAAAACAAGATTTTAAAAATTTAACTTTATTTCTTTTTCTTTTCTTTTTGGGGGTACTGGAGATTGAACTCAGGGGCTTTCTACCTCCAAGTTATACTCCCAGCCTTTTTTATTCTTTGTTTTGAAACAGGGTCTCACTAGGTTGCTAAGACCTGCAGTCCTCCTGTCTTAGCCTCCCAAGTACTAGGTTTGCAGTGGTCTCCACCACACCCAGCTAAAATTTAATTTTATTATGTCAAAGAGTAAGAAAGACTAGATTAAAAGAATATTTTTAGATAAGTTTTCCCCCCTAGTAACAAGAGATCTTTTATTTTTTACAGTACTGGGTATTGAACTCAAGGCCTTGGCACATGCTAAGCAAGCATTGAGCTACATTTCCAGCCCTTTTATAGAAAAAAATTATTTTGAGACAGGGTTTTGCTAAGTTGCA
The DNA here is from genome assembly GCA_004027185.1 of Glis glis. NCBI lineage: Eukaryota > Metazoa > Chordata > Mammalia > Rodentia > Gliridae > Glis > Glis glis. The sequence goes on from PVJS01025728.1 coordinate 26,977, forward strand.
GTTTGGCCTCAAACTTGGAATCCTTCTACCTCAGCCTCCCGAGTAGCTAGGATTACAGATGTGTGCCACTATGCCTGGCTAGAGATCTTTTCTTTTTAATAGCTAGTCTATTTTAGTTAGAAACATTGTGTTGAGGACCACCTGTTCTTAGCTTCTCATTTTGTAAGTGGGTACTGGGGAGCCTTGCCAAAAATCACGAAGCTTGGTAGTGACAGCTTCAGGACCGTGACCTGGTTTTCTGGCTCCCTGTTTATACTTTTAAATTTAAACTCTGGTGCCTCTTGAAGAGCTCCCTATGGTCATGAAGGTTCCAAAAGGGAAAAGGGAGAGGAACTGTTATGGTGCAGATGATGGGAAAGCATTCACTTGGCTTGTGAAAGGTGAATGTGAATGTTTCTAGTCCATTTTTGTCTTGGAGATAATGCTTCATCTCTGTATGTAAAAGTTAGGCATCTGAGTTAGGTCAAGAGGGACGTTCCAGATGGAAACACAGGTTTTTGTCCTTTTGGTGCAGGGTGGTAGATTTGAGCGATGGTAACATATCTAGAGAAATAGGGAGGGGGTGTATTTTACAGGCATAATGAAGAAGGGTGTGTGTGTGTGTGTGCGTGCGTGTGTGTGTGTGTGTGTGT